>PVJL010013714.1:0-31125 GCA_004026885.1 Lyroderma lyra
GGTGTGGGGAGGGGAGGGGTGGGGGCGGGGAGAGACGGCCCCCCTCCAGGAGGCTGAGCTGTGAGGGGCTCAGGGGGGCGGCCAGAGGAGCAGGTGAGGTCGGGGTGGCTTTGTCTGCTTGTCCTGAGTGTGTTGCTGGCGGGAATACCCAGCGGCTGCAGGTCCAAGAGCGCAGGGCGGAGGGCGGTTCCGGACAGCTGCCCCTGCCCCTGCCCCTGAGGCGAGGGAAGTCTACCGGGTGCCCGGTGAGTTGCCCTGCTTGGAGCCATCTCTTCTGCTTCCGGTGGATCTGCGCAGGAGCCTCAGCGCCCCGACGAGGTGCCATCTCCGGTGACCGCGCCGCTGCCAGGTGTGACCTCAGACGCCTGCCGGGTGCCCACGCAGCCCGGCCTTCGGGCCACCTGCTCCGCACGGGCACATCGTCTCATCTGGACCGATTTGCAAAGCCGCAGACCCAAACGGGCCCCCCATCCACCCGCCCGAAATGCCCCAGAATTTCCTGCCTTTGTCCCCATTTTCCTGGGACAAGGAAGACACCCCCCACTTTTCCAAGGGGACTCACTTGGCTTCTGTTAAGCCACTGCTGGGTGTGTGGGCTCCGCTGACCTGTCGGCAGAGGGACCCCGAGACTCCCTGCACCTGCTCGCACCCCCGAGCTGACACAGTCCGACACTCCCCTGTCCCACCACGCCGCTCCGGGAGGGACCCCTTCCTTCTCAAATGTAGGAACCCCCCGAACTGGAGTCAAAGGCAGCCTCCTCACCCTGCCCCTCCCTGGACGCCTGTGTGTCCCCAGGGCTCCGTCCCCTGCCCAAGGGCAGCCAGGCTCCCAAAGCCCCCTCCTGCCTGCCCCGTCCACAGGGGTCCTGACACTCCCCTCAGAGTTGGGGTGTGAGAGCCAAGGACCGTGCCCAACACCGAGTCCAACTCAGTTTTTGTCTAAACTGAACTGCGTGACACAGTTTTACCTTCCTGAAACTCCGGGTGCTTGAATTTATCTGGGCGGAAGCTTTCACCCTGGGGCTGGGGACCGATACCTCCAACGGCTCCTGGAACATTCTAGGCCGTGCCCTCCTCTGCACTCCTTCGTCCCTCCCCCGTGGGGCCTGACTCAGCGACCTCAGGTGGCTCTCTGGCCTGGCCCAGGGCCCAGCCGTGGGCACTCCTGGATGCACACGGCCAGCGGGTGTCTCCACATTCCCTCCACCTGCCCCCTCGTCCCTGTCACCGACCCCGTCAGCGTGGTGTGCTCGTCCCCCACCCGCCCCTGCTGCCCCTTCCGAGCAGGTCA
Organism: Lyroderma lyra; assembly: GCA_004026885.1. NCBI lineage: Eukaryota > Metazoa > Chordata > Mammalia > Chiroptera > Megadermatidae > Lyroderma > Lyroderma lyra. The sequence continues at coordinate 1,292 of PVJL010013714.1, forward strand.
GGGGAAGAGGCCACCGTGGGGACTGTGTCCCCCTGCTCCCCGGAGGGCGAGCACAGGAGCCTGACTGCTCCCTGCGTGTCACCCCAGCCCCTTCCCACACGCAGGGTGGCGGGCTGCAGCGGCAGGAGGCGTGGGCCCTGGCCTTGCGTGCTCGGTCTCTCCTAATTGTCTGGAGAGCGGGAGGAAGCGGAGACGAGGGACCCACACTACGACCCACACTGCTGCACACTCTGCTCCCCAAGAGTTTGCATCCCCGCTGGGCCCCCCAAGGCCAAGGACTGCGGGCTGAGGCCTGGAGGGCAGAGATGGCTCAGGGACCTCTCATCCTGAAGGGGGGCCCCACAACCGGAGGGCAACGGATGATGGGCCGGGGGGTGTGGAAACATCTGAGGACCCTCATACTCGGGGTTGATCCCTGCTTCAGGAATCACCAGATACTGTGTAACTCCTGGCTAGGAGCCCCCACTGCTCCACTGCGGAGCCAAAATAAGAGACAGGTTTCCTGGGCAACCAAGGAAACATCTCCAGGGACCGGTTATATTGTTTTGAAGTGTTTTGAAATCTTATCAATGGTTTCCAAGGAAACCCAGGCTGACCTCAGAGGCTTGCTAGGTAAATTTAGGGAGAGGCCCAGGGGGCAGGTTTGTGTGCAAGTATTCAAAGGTTTATGAAGGCGGAAAAGCACACTTCACTCACATCTGACATTTTAGTGCTGTGCTCTTCAGCCTGGCGCACAGCGACTCCGCGGGGAGGTCAGCATTGCTGGGATCACCATGGAAGCCATGACACTCTGTTTCGGAATTAGGGAATTCGTGAACCACCCGAGAACCAACGTTGTCATCGACAGCATGTTACACTTCGGGAAGGTACAGATTTAAAGCAGCAGCTCCGCCGCCAGATCTTGGTCAGAACAGTTTCTGAATCAACTGGCCGCCGAATCCCCTTAGGAAGTGGCACAATCAGCCTCATGAAAAATGACTGAAATCCTCGATGCGACATGCCAGACTGTCCTCGCTCGCTGTCACTGTCTGGCCGACCATTCGTCCCCTACTAACCAGTCAGAAACGGGTCTGGCACGTCTGACTGTGCAATGAATATGGTTTTAATACTGATTGATTGATTGATTCATGGATTGATTGATTGACAGATTGACTGGTTGCATCGTTGAGTTCCCCGCATGCGTCTGCGTCCCTTCTCGGGCGGCATTTTCCTTTCGTACTTGTTCCCGGACCCTGTCTCAGGGCTCAGCATGCACCTGTGCCCTCAGTCACTGTGTAACTTCAGGAAGTGTCCCCAGCTCTGAGTATGGCTCACAAGAACGGTGTGGAAAAGTAAAGTATTGCCCTCCTCTAAGTCCCGTCAACCTAGCAGCGCCTCGCCCAGAAATATCTTGTTTCATTGAAATTCAAATTTGAAATTGAAATTAGTATTCTTTTATTGTCGTGGTGCAGTGTCATGTTTTGTAAAAGCGACTCTTCTAGTTCCCAGGATTCTTGTTAGTGGGGTCAAACACAACGGACCACAAGCAGAAACAGATGAACCCAGCTGCATGCCAAATTGATATCTCAACCACATTGAAAAAGAATAATTCAGTGTGCTCTGACTGTCCACCCTCCAGTGGGATATATTTTAAGGACGAAAGAGCCACAAAGAAATATTGAGATTTACTGACTGGTTTTGTTTTCGGTAGTGATATTGTTGGGGTGACCGTAAGACTATTTCACGTGTAGTGTAGGACTGGGCAAATGAGTCCATGTTGTCGCTGTGGGAGGAGCTAAGCAAATGGCCAGTGTGAGACAGTGAGGACTGTGAGGTGGGAGGTGAGGGCACCACCAGGACAAACGCACGATGTTTTCAAAACCGTATTGTGCATCTCTGTCCACTGAAGTGATACAGGAACAATGACCCCCAGCGGCAATGCGCACACCGAGCACCCAGACTGTGGTTTCTACACACCTCTGTCCACGCAAGGGAAAGGTGACCGAGTCCAGGCCTGGAGCAGAGACAGTTCAAGGTCAGCCGGGAACGGCAACAGTGTCAGTAGGAAGGACATGCCCCATCACATTTCCAATTCTTTTTGTTAATATCTGTGCTTTTCGCATTGCTCCCTGTGTCTGTGAGCACAAATAACATGTTCGGTAAACGCTGATTTATTTGATACATGGATGAATGAATGACAGCCTCAATCTTTTTGCCTGAAAATGGATACATTCCTGTGAGGCAAAGGCAGACTGTGTGTGAAGACACTTGGGGAGAAACAACAGGCTGTATAAAGACAAGGGGGTTGTAAATGACCCCGTGGGGCTTCATCAGGACATGGCCACACTCGGACTAGCCCCAGATGCCCCCGGTCTGCCCAGGGCTTTATGGTTATAAGTGTTTCTCATGCCTGTCCTCAACTTTACCCTCATAGCACTGTCAGGGCGGGCGGGGCAGTCCCGAGGCAGGAATCAGCGTTCAGGTGTTACTTGATCCAAGGAAATTTAACCCTGTCCCGCCGGTCACCTCTTTTTTACCCTCCTCTTACCCCCTCCACACACACACAGCAAGGGGCTCCTATGGCAGCAAACTACCAAAGCAATAAGAACAGCATGGGGATCGTTTACTAGAAGTAGCCAGAGCAACCGTAGACAAAAACAAACAAACAAACAAACAAAACAACCACTTTAGTAACTTACATAAATGACTCATCACGGTGCTGTGCACACCTGAAACCATTTTAATATTGTAGTTAAAATGTAATAAAAATGTAGTCACAGGGATGTAAAGTACAGCATACGGAATATAACAATAATACTGTAATAACCACATACAGTGTCAGATGGATACTAGACTTACGAGGGTGATCACCTCCTAAGTTATACAAATGTCTAATCACTATGTTGTACACCTGAAACTAATATAATATTGATTTCTTTTTTGGTTTTTTTTTGATATGTGGGTAGCTCCCTGGCTGGGAATCGAACCCAGGCCGCAGCACTGACAGTGCCAGCGCCGAAGCCCCAAGCCACTACGCCACCAGGGAACTCCTAATATAATATTATACGTCAGCTGTAATTGAAAAGTTTTTAAAATACAAAAAAGGAACCGCGACCCAAACCTCACACCTTATACAATTAACTCCAAATGGATCCCAAATGGATCCCGTAATACTCTGCCACTTTTAGGACAACACCCAGGAGAAATCGCCGGGATCCAGAGCGAGGCGGAGTTCTTAGCCGTGGCACCAAAAGGCAATCCGCGGAAGGAAACACTGACCAGCCGACCTCACCGAAACCAACGCTTTTCCTCCGGGAAGGACCCTGTGAAGAAATGGAAATGACAAGCTACACGGCCGGGAAAAATTTTTGCAAAGCACGTGTTGATAAGGGACTTGCAACTAGAGAAACTCTCAAAATTCATTAGTACAAAATAAACAACCCAATTAGAGTGTGGGCCAAAGGCCGGAATGGAGGTGTCACGGTGGAGGGTCTCCAGCTGGCAACTGTGCAGACAGAAGATGCTGGACACCATCAGCCCCATGAAACCCACCAGGAGGGGGGTCCACGCACCTACCCGGATGGCTAAGCAGCAGCCACAGCAAACGACGCCGCCGCCAGGAAGGGCCGCAGCCCCTGCATTGCCGGGAGAGCAGGCAGTTCTTACAAAACCACGTGACCCGGGGACGGCCCTCCGGGGCCTTCACCCCGGGGAAAGGTAAACTTCTTGTCACACAAGGTCCTCCAGCAATGTCCATTGTGGCTTTACTTGTAAGAGCCCAAACAGGGACATCCAACACGTCCCTCCGAGGCGAATGGCTAAAAGCTGTGTCCCCTCGGCCGCACGGCCCCTGCAGCGCTCAGAGGAAGCACCCACAGGCCCGGGTGAGGACGCGGAGGGGCCGGGGGCATCGGCTGTGAGGGCACACCGGCCTCAGGAGGCTGCACACCGGCCGTGCAAAGCGATGGTGCCGGAGCACGATTAGTGATGTTCGGGGGGAGGGCGGGGGAGGGACGCAGCTGAGGCTGTAAAAACTGGGGGGTCCCTGTGATGGAATGTCTCTGTGCCTTGGCGTTGATGGTGGTCACGTGGCTCGATGTACGTGACAGAATTGCCGAAAGCCGCAGACAGTGCCGTCCACTGAGGACGAAACGGGCGCAAGCTGCGTTTCCCGGGGCCGCTCTCGCCGGCGACCACCCGCCACGTGGCGTAAAGCGGCGGACGTTTACTCCTCGTCGTTCTGGGGGGCAAACCGGAGATCGAGGTGTGCGTGAGCAGGGCCAGGCTGCCTCGACAGCTCTCAGGAGGGTCCTTCTCACCTCTCCCAGCTCCGGCGGCCCCAGCCCACCCTGGCTGCTGGCCGCGTCCCTCCCTTGTCCCCAACATCGTCACACGGCCTCCTTCTCCGTCTCTGTGTGTGTCGGTGTCATTGTCCTGACTGTGACATTGTCCTATAATTACGCACGATGCTACCCTTTGGGGAAACTGGGTGAAAGGTATACGAGGCCTTTCTGTGATTTTTCTCACAGCGGCACATGCAATGCAACGATCCCAAACGCAGACGGGAGCCGGAATCCAGGGAGTCCTGGCGTCTTACGGGCCGTGGGACAGAGGGAGGCGTGGACAGTGCCCCGAGGCGCCATGCCTGGATGACAGGAGAGGACGGAACCAGAACAAAACAGGGGACAGGGAAGGAGCTGAGCCCGGAGCCAGGCCAGGGACCAGCGGTCAGCATGACGGCTCCAGGGACCGGGAGCATTTGCTTAGGCCGCAGGTCACAGCAGGCCGCTGGAGCTGGTGCACGCAGACGTGGCCGTGCCCTACAAGGCTAACGGGGACACCCACTGACGCTACAGGCCGTAATGGGGTTGAGCTCCGGGAAGAGTTAGACCAGGGCGAACCCCATCTCGGTCTTCCACCTTCATCGCAATCTCTTCTCTTAACGGCCTCTCTCCCCGGTCCCTGTGGCGGGCAGAAGGCGGCCGCCCCCAGCTCCAAGGTCACGTGGTACCCCGGGAGAGGCTGACCTCCGGCTATGGGTTCTAGCCCCAGATTCCCAGGGCAGAGGTTCTGACGGGTGCCCCCCCACCACCACCAAGGGCAGGGGGCAGGGCCATGGCACACGAGCACCGCCGAAGGTCACCAGAGTGCAGTCTGATGGGGTCACTTTGAGCTGGGCAGACATCCCCAAATGCAAAAGCCCTTAGAGCGCCTTCTACTCAGTCCAACAAACTTACGAGGACAACAGAATTAACCACATCTCCTCTTTCAAGAGGAGACTCTCTTGTCTTCCAACCATCACGTTTTAGAAAGAGTTTCAAGAACCGGAGCTGAAAGCAACATTTCGACTGGCTCTTGCGGAGCCAAGAGAGCCAACGTCCCCAAGCGGCCTGAGAATCAGAGTTTTCTGTTGTTACAAATCCAGTGTCGTGCCAAGTGGACACCATCCTTTCGTGGTGTTCCCCCAAGCCCTCGCGCACTCTGCAACCATCGCTGGTTACCCTGCCACGTCACTTAGCCGGAGTTCCTGACAGGATGACCTTTCAGCACGAGGCTGCTTTTCTTTCAAGGGGAAATGCCATTTCTCCTTCACGACAAACACACTTCGCAGCTGGCGGTCCTGTGTACCCGAGTTATTCTCTGGGAGTCCTGCTCTGGCCAGTTGGGTCATCAGGTGGAGGACGGGCGGCAGCGCTGGGACAGGGGGAGAGAGCGGAGGGACCCCGCGCCAGGCAGCAGGCACCGCAGCGACACCTCTGGAGCCAGGGACAGGAGGCAGCCTTCCACTTCGCTGTCGCGCATGGAAATCGCTCGCGGAGGGTCCCCCCTCTCGGAAGAGGGTTCATAGAACCCAGTCACAAGCGCCACATGGGCTGAATACACAAAGAGGTCGCCCCGCAGCTGCTGCCGAGGTTGGGGCGCGTTGATCCATCCCACCGTCAGCCTCCCCGCGCTGACTCGTTAATTAAGGCGCTAGAAACAAAAAGAACTTTGTATTCCTCATCGTGGGATTTCCGAAACATCAAAGTGGACCAAAACGTTTCCTGAAGCTCTTTGATTCTGCCCATCATCCTCCCCCACCCCCGCCCGGGCCACCAGCCCAGGAGGGGGCTGAAGGTCATGCTGGGAGGAGGGGGCTCCCATGGGCTAGAAAAGGGGTTTGAGCAGCCCCCAGGGAAGTCTCGCCGGGCTGGCAGCCGGGGCCGTGGACGACACAAACGCACTCACACTCCGGACGTGGGGAGTACATGTGTGCGGCTGAGCCACATTCACCCTGGGGTCTGTGTCATATCCGCGTGAGGCACTGTGGGATGGCTGGGGGCCATCTAAGGGCCCACCCGGATGTCCTCACAGGTTTGGGGGCAGAAGTCTTTCTCAGATGTCACGTAAAAATCAAACTGAAAAGAATCGCAGTGAAATAAATGCCGTTACAAAGGGACATGTGCCAAGCCGTGTGGGAGCAGAACCCACGGGATGTCCCAGGTTCTGGTCCATGCAGACAGCGCGCGTGGGCCCCTGCCGGTGCAGACAGCGCGCGTGGGCCCCTGCCGGTGCAGACAGCGCGCGTGGGCCCCTGCCGGTGCAGACAGCGCGCGTGGGCCCCTGCCGGTGCAGACAGCGTGCGTGGGCCCCTGCCGGTGCAGACAGCGTGCGTGGCTGGTGCAGACACCGCGTGTGGGCCCCTGCCGGTACAGACAGCGCGCGTGGGCCCCTGCCGGTGCAGACAGCGCGCGTGGGCCCCTGCCGGTGCAGACAGCGTGCGTGGCTGGTGCAGACAGCGCGCGTGGGCCCCTGCCGGTGCAGACAGCGCGCGTGGGCCCCTGCCGGTGCAGACAGCGTGCGTGGGCCCCTGCCGGTGCAGACAGCGTGCGTGGCTGGTGCAGACACCGCGTGTGGGCCCCTGCCGGTACAGACAGCGTGCGTGGGCCCCTACCGGTGTAGACACAATATCTGGGCCCCAGGGCTGAGGGAAGAGGGACACTCGCCCTTATGATGGGGTTGCATGGTGGAACAAGGTGACAGGACTGTCCCTGATGTGATTAGGTGACATCATCCCAGACCCCAGAGCTCCATGGCAGCCAGCTGGCTTTCTAGAAGCATACGGCTATGGGGTGAGCTGCCACATCACGCTGTAAGGGCGCCGTGTGGCTAGGACCTGAGGGAGGTGACAGGGAGCTGACAGTGACCCCTGGCTGACAGCCAGCAAGGAAAGAAAATGGGGTCTCCGGCTACAGCCTCCTGGTGCCGGGCTCTGCCCAACCTAGTAAGACTGGAACCCTGAGCCTCTGAGGACAAGCCCAGCCCCACGGGTGACACCCTGACTTCCACCAGGTAAGACCCGGAGCAGACAACCCAGCTGACCCGTCCGTCACTCCCGGAAAGCACAGGACAGTAAACGTGTGTGGCCGCAAGCCGCCGAGTTTGCGTCACCGTGTCACGCAGCAAAACGAATGCAGAGCGTACGGGGACGTCGGCACCGCGCCTCCTGGGGGGTGGCTTCACAGAGACCTGTGCGCGTCCGTCAGAACCGAGGGGTGCCGGCCTTGGAGGGGAACCCCGAGAAGACTCTGTGCGTCGCGGGTTACACAGAGCGCTGATGGGAGCCCAACACCTTGACCCGTCCTTTGCAGGCCGGCTGGTCGGCCCAGCGACCCACTGGGACAGGTGTCCGTTTTAGACCGCGTTCAGCCAGGAAATGCAGCCCCCTGGCCCCTTGCACCGTCTCCTGCTTTTAAACGCCATGTCACTAGCTGCCCCGTCCGTCTCTCAATCATGGAAGTGATTCATGAGGGCATGCACGAGCCCGTTACACCCCTCACCCCTAACGGGACGCCAGGCTCTGCCGTCTCTGAGTCACTGCATCCCTGAGGGGCGTGTGTGTGTGTGTGTGTGTGTGTATGTGCATGTGTGTGTGTGTGTGTGTATGTGTGTGCGTGTGTGTGTGTGTGTGCGTGTGTGTGTGTGTGTATGTGCATGTGCGTGTGTGTGTGTGTGTGTGTGTGTGTGTGTGGCACGTGGTGGCGGAGGAACACTTTTCAATGTTAAATCATTTGTATAGGGGTAACTCTAGTTGTAAAACCCATGAAGCTAAAACTGAGTCTTTATATTTCTCCAGGACTCTTGATGTTGCTCTCTAGCGTGGTGAATATCACGTGGGTAGTAAGTTACATGATGAAGTTCAAGTGTTTTGCACTATTTTTGCTACAATGATACTCTATTTTATTACAGTGTTCAATGAGACATGTAAATTCCTGGTACATTTCTGAATCTAAGCTTTGCTTTAAGACTTTGATCCGCAAGTCCAGTTGCTAGAGCTTTAGCAGATCAAAGTTTCTTTAAAATGAAATTAATTTTTATAAAATGGTCTAAGAACCCTAACGATTCAAGAAAGTTTGTCCAATTTGTCATTACTATCAGTAAAATGTAAATCATGTGAAAATATTGATTACAACAACATAATTGGGATTTTCTGTTGAAATGAACATAAGAATTTATGGAAAATATATGACTTATGAATTATACATGTCATTATTTAATGACCCAAACAGCATGGCCCATCTGTAGGACATTCAGGCATACCCAATAACAAACTCAGATGTCTTTGCTGCTTTGCCCACTGTCAGTCATTTCGAACCACAGCTTGACGTATATTGCTCAGGAGGTCGAGGAGGGCTGACAAGACATGCCCACATGGCTAAACACGCCAAGGGAAAGGGGGTTCAAGCAGTGAGGGGTCCTGGAAGGAAGCTTCCACTTGGGAAGCCCTGGGCACATGAAGTGCTCTTTGCTGTTGGAGCCTTTATCTGGTCTAGAATTCCCAGGTCAGCGTCCGGCAAGCTCCCTCCGCTTGGCTTAGCAGAAATGTGGAAACCGTAGTTGATGCTGACATCTATACAAAAGATGGGGACTTGGTCCCTACATGGAGAGTCTTGGGGTCCAGCAGAGGGACGCCCTTCATAAAATAATTTTGGTTTCAGACCACATGCTATGAACAGTTTGGCGATGCCTCAAAAACTTGAAAGCAGAATTATCTTGTGACCCAGTAATTCTGCCTCTGGGCCTATACTCAAACGAATGAAAAGCAGGGTCTCAAAGAGGTATTTACTCACCATGGCCGAACGGTGGAAGCAACCCAAGTGCTCCCCAGTGGGTGAGTGTATGAGCAAAGTGTGGTCCATCTATACGACGGAATACACTCAGCCTTTAATAAAAATGGGACTTCTCACAGATGCCACACAATGTCATGCTAAGTGAACTAAGCAGTCACGAAAAGAACAATCCTCTACGGTCCCCCTCCTTTGAGTCCCTAGAGGAGTCGAGTTCATGGAGACAGGAAGCAGAACGGTGGGCCAGCGGTTGTGAGTAGAGTTCCAGTTTTGCAAGATGGAAGCAACTCTGGCGACGGGTGGTGGGGACAGGGGACGCACTTAGTGTCACTGAACTGTAGGCGTGCACCTGAGACGCCGAGCTCCGTCTTACGTCTGTCTTACCTCACCTGAAGAAGAAAGCCTACCTGCCACGACTGCACACGGGTTCGCCCTCTCACTCTCCAAAAGCCGTGTCCTGGGAGGCCTGGCCGTGGTGCTGGGGGTGCAGCGCTGACTGGGAGCCACCAGGGTCCCTGCCGCCACCGATGTTTTCACCGCCTCCATCGCTTTGCCTTTTCCAGAAGGTCATGGAGGTGGAATCACAGAGTCTGTAGCCTCCTCGGGTTAGCTTCTGTCACTTAGTCACCCGCATTTAAGGTACTTCCATGTCTTTGCCTGACTTGATAGCTCATTTCTTTTGGGCACTAAAGTAATATTCCGCCGTCTGCATGGACCAGTTTATGTACCCATTCAGCTCCAGGAGGACGGCGTGGTTGCTTCTGGTTTGGGCAATTCTGAATAAAGCTGCTATAAACATCCCCGAGCAGGCTCTTGTATGAGCATGGCTTTTCAGCTCCCTTGAGCGGGACTGCTGGATCACATGGTAGAAGTTTGTTCAGTTCGGTAAGAAACCAGCAAACCATCTTGCACAGAGACCGGGCCGTTGTGGACCCCACCAGCGGCGTGTGAGGGTCCCCGCCGCCCCCCGAGCTCGCCGCGTCGGGTGCTGTCTGTGTCGGATTTTACCTTTCTTCTCGGCGTGTGGTGTTAGGTGTCCGTGTTTTTTCTTAAAGCTTTCCTTCCCGCACGGTGATCACTGTGTTTGTAAGTGGAGAGGTAGGTGTCACCTCATGTCCCGTTGTCAGGAGGCCCTCGGATTTCTAGGGAAGAACTCCAGCCTGCAGGAGTGAAACAAATTTGCAACAACCACCCACGCCTGGCAGGACACGTGCGTCGTGGCCGCAAGAGCCCCGGCGTGAGCCCTCAGCTGCTGAAGCGCCTCATGGGGCTACAGGGCAGCCTTGGTCCCAGAAGTCGTGTCCCCAGCTCTTCACTAGAGGCCTTTCCGGGGGAAGCCGGCCTTTCAGCCCAGGCTGCCAGCATCCATGTGTGATCATAACGGAACTGAGGCTGTCCCGTTAGCCCCTGGAGGTGGCAGCGTCCTTAGGGTGGGCGGGATAAAAACACAAGTGGGCCCTTTGCACTCGCTCGGAATAGCAATCTGAGCGATGTACCAGCAGGCCGCAGCGGGCAGCAGGGTCATCTTGAAGTGCACCAGCCCCGCCGGAACCCCCCAGTGTCCTTTACTCACCACCCCCCCAGATTTGAAAATCGTGGGATTCAAAGACAGACTGTGACTCATTAAATCAAAAAGTGTCAAAAAGTGGCTTGCTCGGTGTGATGCTTAATTTAATGTGTCAACTTGGCCAGGCCGTGGTCCCCAGTGATTCGGTGCACACCGGCCTGGATGTCGCCGGGAAGGCGTCGCAGACGGGGTTACCAGCTTGAATCGTGCAGGCAGGTGCCCTCCGTAATGGGGTGGGCCGCGTCCAACCAGACAGGGGCCTGAGCAGGAGGGGGCGCTGCCTCCGGACGCCTTCGGACTCCTCAGCTCCTGCCGGAGTTTCCGGCCTTGCCGGCCCTCGCAAATGTGGCGGCCGGCTCCCTAACAGATGTGCTCCGTCTGGGCCGCCGCCGTCTCTCTCCGCCCACCCGCCCCGCCCGCCAGGCCGCCCAGCTGCCCGCCAGGCCGCCCACCAGCCTGCCCGCCCAGCTGCCCGCCAGGCCGCCCACCAGCCTGCCCGCCCAGCTGCCCGCCAGGCCGCCCACCAGCCTGCCCGCCCAGCTGCCCGCCAGGCCGCCCACCAGCCTGCCCGCCCAGCTGCCCGCCAGGCCGCCCACCAGCCTGCCCGCCCAGCTGCCCGCCAGGCCGCCCACCAGCCTGCCCGCCCCGCCCGCCAGGCCGCCCGCCCGCCTGCTCCCTTACGCCTCCCGTCCCCAAACCCACCCCCAGTTTGCTCCCAGTTTCCCTCTATTCCTCACTTGGAAAAGGCACCTCCTCACGGAGGTGACAATGCCCCCGGCCAGGTGGGCTCTGCTGTCGCAGTGACATCAGGACAAGGCAGAGCATGCCCCCTGAGGGCCCACGGCCGGTGAACGTGGGCATGGGGGCGGGGCCTTGCCTGGTGCCAGAGTTCTGGCACTTGCTCAGTTGCTCCCCACGACCCCTGTGTGGACGGCAGTGGTCCTGGGTGGTGTTACATGGAGACACGCCCATTGGAGGTCAGGCACCCACAAGGCGACAGCCTGCACTGGAGCCAGTCAGGGTCCCTCTGGCTGGGCCCAGCACCCTCTGCCCCGGCTGCTGTGACACAGTGACAGGAGACAAGAATGCTCTGGGGGGCACCAGCGCCCTCTCCTGGCCTTCTCTCAGCCCCCTCACTGCGCCACTGGGCAGCCGCCCCACCTGGGGGTGGAGTGGGGGAGAGGTCATCACGGGGATGAGGTTCCAGGCCCCCTTCAGCCGTCAGTTGTCCCCACCACCTCCTCCAAGCTGCCAAGGGAGAGCCATCCCACCCGCGTCCTTCTAGGTGCTCGAATGACGTGAAGCAAAAACAAGGGGTTCGGGCACGATGAGTAAAACCCACTCCCAACGGGTTGGATCCTCCCCAAGCTTAAAAGGCAAGAAACAGTCCCTGAGGACTGCAGCCGGGATGTCAGAGCTCGCAAGCCGCGTGGGTTCCGAACTGCTTTCAGGCCGCTGTCATACGTGGGGCACTTGGTCAGCAGAAGTCCCCCGTCATCCTTTCTTTAAAATTATGTCGGCCACGTAGCCGTTCACTTGCACCTGTGAGTCGTCACCAGGTTGTCAGTTTAATGTGGTTATTACCTCCAACTGGAATGTCACCTGAGCCATTGAGATGTGCTGAAAAGTAAATGGGAAAGGTCGTGTCCTTCAGGCAGGAGGCGGGGTGACCAAGGGCTGGCGGGAGGCCCCAGAACGTGGTCGCTTGCGCGTGCTGTTGTTTCAGCGCGCCTTGGCCGCATGTCGGGGATGAGGCGCCGAAGGGCCCCTGTGAGGCAGACAAAGCCCGTCCAACGCTGTGCCGTCAGGAGGGGCGATGACAAGCGTCAGGCGTGCGGGGCGCGGCAGGTGACAGGCTTGCCTCGTTCAGATCCACGTTCTCGTTGGTCATGGAGAGTCTGGCCGTCATCAGAGGAAAGGACCCTAACAGGAAGCTGGCATACGATAAGGAGCGGAAAGATGGGGGGCAGGAAGCAGAGAAGGCAAACGGGTTGCGTGCCGGACGCGTTTGGGGGTCTGGGGTGGGGAGCCAAGTGCCAGCAGGAAAGGCATCTGGAAGCGATGGCTGCGGCGAGTGAAGTGTGTGAAGCTCTGTAGTCCCCTGGGCGATCATTTTGTTTTGTGTCACCATGGGGGTCAGGGGGGCCATGGGGGCCCCTGAGACCCCTTCCCGGTTCTGGAGGCGGAAAAAATCAGCTGGGTCGCCCTCCAGGCCACGTTCATTTTTGAAACCTGCGTCCTGCGAGAGCGTCCTTTGCCGCGACCAGCTCTCAGCCTCGAACTGCTGGTGCCCTCCCGGACGCAGCCCTTACTGACGTCCTTCCTCGTTGAAATGAATTTGTAAAACCCACAGTCACTGTATCCATCACTTGGCCACTTGGTCCTGGTCGGAGTTGTACTGAACGTTAGCTGGAAACACATCCGTGTGAGGAAGAGGTAACACCAAGGCGAGCTTCCCGTCACCTCATTTCCCCCAGAATGACAGTGACTTTTCTGAAGAAGCAGAATGACTTTCATTGAACGTCTCTGCAGAAGTTTCTCTAATGTTCATCATGTGAGACACGAATTAAGCATGGAAGGCTCATGCACGGAGCCTGAGAACTAGTCCTTCCCCGCATTCTCTTAGCAAAACCAGCAGAAAGTGCATTTTGTCCTTGTTACCCTCCTGGTGACAATCCTTTGCTCTATCTGCAATCTCACACTGCCCCCTGGTGGTGAGGCGCAGGCCTAACCACCGCGTGGGCGAAAGGACCAGGCAGGACAATCTCGTCTGTTCATTCCCGGACTTTTCACCCCAAAACCGATCGTTTCCTCTCCATCGGTCCCTGTTTGCAACATGCTCTTTATTTCCCTCCCTGTCTTACGATGTTGTATGTGTTCTCACAATTTCAATTCCTTTGTAGTGTTATGCAAATGAAGACAGGTTTGCAAGTTCTTAGAACTCTTCAAACTTCATATATTGACAATGTTTTTCCATTTAGAAGCTGATTAAACACATCTGACCAATCAATCCGAGCTCATCGACATGAATTAAACAGCACTTTTACCTGATGGAATGCCGTCTAACGCTGAGACATGTTTTAACCATATTGTAGGTCGGTATTTTAATAGGAAAATCTACCGACAGCACGTCCAGCAGAACATCCTTGTTGCCGTGACACTCCGGTAGAATGACTTACCGTGCCTGACTGATCTGCTTTATCGGTGACAAAACCGAGGCCTCAGAGCACGAGTCTGACCTGACCTCCAGTGAGACGACGCCCCGGAGGCCTGGCACCACGATGCCTGAGATGGTTTCTTAAAGAAAGACTGTTGGAGGGCAGTCACGTTTTCTCGTGTCACATCGGGACTGAACTTGAAACGCTCGGACGCCATTGGAGCTTCCTGGCTGTTCCGCGTGCGCCCGCGACTCACCGGGCTCGGGGGGACCCCGGGCACAGCCCAGGCGTGTTCTGCGCGTCCGAGTCGGGGCGCGTGGCTGGTTCTCTGCTCATCGGCACGGGCGCGAGTGCCAGGGCAGACTTAGCAGCTGGCCTCCGCGGGAAGCGGGCTGGCTGAGCCGGTCCCAGGAAATCGGACACAAAGCACTGAGAGACTCTGCGGCCTCCGCCCTGCCCCCAGGGCCCAAGGACTGGCCTCGTGCCCTCCTTCTCTCCTCCTCGGATCTAAGGTCCCCTGGCGGGGGTCTCTGGAGAGCTCGACGCACTGGAAGATTCTGGAGTGCAGGGGTGATTCCTGAACACCCGCGTTGCTGATGACTTTCATTGTCATCTTTGCTGTGACTTAAGCTCAAAGCACGCGTGACAAAATGCTGGGGGGACGTCCTCTCTCTGACCACGGCCCTGCCAGGGCTGCTCCACTCACCCGCAGAGGCTCTGCCCCCCTCGGCTCTCCGTGACCCCTCAGCGGGTTCAGGAAGGAGTGGGCAGGGTTAGGGAGCGGGGGCCCCGACCGCTGAGATGGGGTGAGGAGGTTGACCTGGGTAGGTTTCCATTTCGGGTGGGGCGGGGGGCTCACGGTGAGGAAGAGACGAGACGGAGGCTACAACCGGGGCAGGGGCGGGGGGCAAAGCGATCACAGAGGGCGGGCGGAGCCGTTTGCCGGAGACCAAGGTGCCTCCATAGACGGGGTTCCTGGGGCCCCAGGGCTGCCCGGTCCTGACAACACGGGTCCAGCCCAGACTGAGGTTAGGGGTGCCTTCAGCAGCCCCTCGGTTTCCCCGTTGTCCTCCACACGTGTCTGTGTCTGCTAGTTCAGCTGGCAGCGTGCTCTGTCCCCGGTTCGGGCTTACACTTTTTGTCTCCTCTCCCTCTGTCCCCCCTCCATTTCTGACATCTCCAAACCCTGTCGCCAGAGAGCCACCTTCCGGCTGACACATCCCTGGGTGCAGCCCGTCTCTGTTGTTTCGACGTGTTTGTGGCTCTTCTGAAAAAGCAAACACGTTTGCAAGTTGCGTGCAGCCCGGAGCCTGGACACGCAGCACCTGCTGCAGCCCTGGGCCGGGAGCTCTGCCTGCAGGGGACAGTGCGCTGGGATCCCATTGCTTCGGGGCTTCGCTTCACGATTCGGGTCTTGCGCTTTGCTGCAGGGTTGAGCAGCCTGGGGCACGAAGGGGCCCACGTTGACGTGATGCCCAGGCTGCAGTGGTCCCCCTGGCACGTCTGAGATGGACCCGCACTTCCCCGACTACTTCTCTGCTCGGTATCACCAAGCAGGAGGGGCTGGTGTGGGAGCCTAAGTCTTCCAAATCAGGGCATCGCCTTCCTACTTAGAACCCCACCTTAGGAATCCACCTCAGAGCAGGCCCCTAGCCTCTCCCCCAGCTCATCCTGTTTGCATAAGGGTCATGTGGTCTGCCTTGGCATTTCTTTGTCCCCGCAACTCCCCTATACCTTCCCCCTCGTGAGATGTCATAAAAATATAAAACAGCCATTCGGGTGAGGTTAAGAGTGTGAGGGCTGAAGCCCTAGCCGATGGGATGAGACAGCTTTAATTCAGCTCGCATCAGGGATAAAAGGCGCCTGCCCCTCAGCTTGGGGTGCCTGCGGCCTGTCCGTGCCGCTGCACCCCCTTCCGCAGCAGCAAAGCCTGGCTTGCCGAGGCACCGACTCGCTGGAGTTTTATTTCCAACCCTCGTACGCGTCCACGGGGCGTCCCTTGGGTCTCCGGGCGGTGACGGTTCCTCAGAGAAGGCCGTGACGTCCGGATGTCCACAGGAAAACCGCCTGGGCCCTGGGTGCCCCGGCTCCTCCCAGCCCCCACCGGGATCAGCCTCGTCCAGCAGGCACACGTGCTGGGGGGTCGCGGGTGGAAAGGGCATCCCTGACCGTCCTCCGGGGGCGTGCTCACCCCCGTCCATTGGGGCTCTACCCTCCCCGGGGCGCCCAGCCCCAGGAGCCCTGGTGCTTTCCTGTCGTAATTAAAATGTAACTGGTCCCGTGAGGGCCAGTCCCGCCCCTCCGGCGTTTCCTAAATACTTTTTAGCCTGAGGGACAGGCTCGGGGAGGCGGGTGTCAGTCCCTTCTTCCTGGGGGCTGCTTCCACTGCTCTGGGCCGTTTGTGATCTTCATTTCCTCTTCGGTTTTGAAACAATTAACGAGGACAAGAGGACACTTTCCACTTTCCGGACAGGGTTCGCAGTCAGCAGGAAGTCGCTGGCCTGAACTGACACGAGCTCAAGGGGGACGTGACTGGCGTGTGGCTCTCGCCTGTCTCTCCCCGCGCGGCCACCCCCGTCGCAGGTCTCGGCTGAGAGGTGGGGTGTGCGGCCCCCGAGTCCGAGACCCACAGCAGAGCCGCGTGCCCACGGAACCGGCGGCCCGAACCGGCTCCCAAGTAGAACACGTGTGTTCAGGGGTGAGGAATGGTGAAGGGGAAGCTTTTACATGTTTATTATTGAAACAGTGACCACTGCAACTTAGACCAAAAAGAAAAACAAAAATTCCGGTCACCCAGGAGACTGTCTGTCACCTACTCTGTGGAAAACGGCTGGCACAGGCGGTGACAGGCACACGGAGACACGGCTGCTTTCGTCCTCCCCTCCCCATCTGCTCCCCGCAGACCCCTGCTGCCTCCGGAAGGGGCCACCTGCTTGGAGGAAAAACGAATCAGCCCGCAGGACCCCCCCCACCCCAGCAGGACACGGTGACAGCGAAGAAATGACTGCAAGGAGGCCCGCTCGCTCCGGACCCCGCGGTCCCACCTGGGGCTGGCGGGTCGTCTGGCCCACGGAGCGCATGTCTGGGCCCCGGTGTCGCTGGGCCCACACTGAGCTGGAGGCGTCCCACCCCGGACAGCACAGAGGCCGCGCGAGGGACCGCGGTGGCCGGCGCTGGCCGGACTTGGTGGCCGTGGTCGCAGCATCTCCCCGCCAAGCACGCAGGTCGTCTCCTGGGAGATCGTTCGCGTTCTTTCCCGCCGTGGACCTGGGGGTGCCCCGGGGCCTCAAAGTCCCCCGCGGGCTTCGGCGCGTTGCCTGCCGTCACCCGGGCCGGCAGCTGGAGAAGTCAGCGCCCACCCCGCAGGGAACACACGTCCTTCCAAACCAGCTCCGTGGGCTCTGCGTCACGTAAAACAACCCTCACCTGCGTGCGCACAGTCGGAGGGGTCTCCTGACAACTGTCCATGGGCGAGGAAAGACGGCCGCCCCCGAGCTCCAGAACATTCCCGTCCCTGCAGAGCCCCGTTGTGCCTCCGGGCGGTCTCTCTCTTCCCTGTGTCCTGTCCTCCCCACTCCGGTGACCACGGGCCCGCTCTTGTCACCGAGGTTTGCCTTTCCCAGATAAACAAAGTCACACGACGGGCTAGTTGGGCTCCCTGCCTTGGCGTGCCGGAGCCGCGTGTCGGAGGTGTCTCTCGTCGTGGCGGGGTGGGGTCCCGGCGTGTGGACGCCCCGCTTTGCTCTGCCCCTCGAAAGTTCGCGGGCATTGGAGCTGTTTCAGCGTCTGGCTGTTAGGGAACCTGAATACGGGCGCTCTCTGCGCGTTCCCGTTTCCCCTGGACAAACCCCGAGGCCGGCCGCCCGCCTGGGCCACGCGGTTGGTGTCTGCAGCGCCCTCTGAGGGGACACACGTGTGGCCCTGCACGCCCACACCGACTCAGTTACATCCAGTTTGAAAGTCCGTGACTCCGGCGCAGGAGCCACCACCTTTCAAGTCCCCAGCAGCCGCCTGTGACTCGTGGCTTCCACAAGGGACAGAGCAGGATTTAGAGAGAGAATAAGCTATTTCCCTCATCCCGGAATGTTCTACCACACGACACGGTTAAAGCCGAGTTTTAGGGTAGAAACGTGTCCGCGATTTGCACCAAGGGGGTTTTTAAAAGCCACAGGCACCCTTTCTCACCCTGGTCATCCGTGTCCTCGCCGGATCCAGTCACGAGAGGCACCGACGCGTGCTGCGCTCGCTCCGCACAGCTGGTGCCCGGAGCGGCCCACGGGCCGGCGAGTCCGGCTGCCGGGCGCCCACCGCCCTCCTGGCCTTGGCACGTTCCCGGCCTTGGCACGTTCCCGTGACCGCTGCAAGGCCCAAGGACCCCAGCGGACGGAGAGGAGCTCTGCTCGGAGCGGGAGCACCCCCGAGGCTCCACGTCATGTGACTGAGGGCGGCAGTCTCGGAGGTAGGCGTGACACCACCCTCAGATGGTCTCTTCATTCGTCGCCCTTTCTAAACACGGCGTGGAGCCCGATGGATAAAGGGCAGGCGGACCGGGCAGGCTGACACGCTACGCTTCAGGTTCCAGCATCTTCAAGTCCCTCGGATTTGACGCACAGAAGATTGTCCTGGCCGTGGCCCCGGCGGCTCTGCTCCACCACGGACCCGCGCCCATCGGGGGCATCGGCTGTGGGCACGGCGCAGTTCCTCGTGCGGGGTCTTTCTCGGGGAGCAGAAAGTGCATCCCAGACGAAGGGGGTTTTGCACCTCGGGGGCAATGTCGCGTTTTGTGACAGCACCGACTGGAACAGAGCTGGCAAAACAACAGTCCCTCTCGTGGTCTTGGCCATTAATCTCTTTCATGTAGGGGGACAAGCAGATGCCCCTATGATGTCATCATCTGGCGGGGACAAGGGCCAATGGAACCAAAGGACACATTGTTCCTCCGACGTGTGGCAGCCGAGGAGGCTGCACCTGCTTTTCTTTGGCAGAGAGAGGGGGCACCTCTGCAGCTGACCCCCGTGAGCAGGGCCAGCGCGTCGGCAGCGGGGGGTCTGCCCCGACAGCCTTGTGGAAGTTACTCCGCGTTTCCAAGGAGCCTCCCCCATGAGCCATCTGCTTTCTTTTCACCCCCAAATTAAAAGGGCTCAATTTTTTTTTATGGTAAGTCAGGTAGAATGTCGCCGCCTCCTTCACTCCATTGTTTCTTTCTCTCTTCACGGTTGGTGGGAAACGTCATTTCGGGCGATAAAACGATAAAGTTATCTGGCGAGCGCTGAGCGGTGGTCAGTGTTCGCAAGGGGCCCCCACTGCGTGCTGTAGGACTCCGCTGTGTCAGCCCGCCCCGGGGAGGCGCAGAGGGCTGGGCGCTGCGCTCCTGGCACGTGGAATCTCCACGGCCTGTGGGAGAGGCTCCTGGGACGGGGGGGGGGGGGGGAGGAAGACAGGTCGGGCAGAAGATGGGAGGGACGCTAGACTGGACAGAGGGGACTCCTGCACACTCACGGAGTGTATCCTGCATGCAGTGCGACATACAGATGACGTACATAGAAGTGGACACTCGAAACTTATATCACATTATTCACCAATGTTACTGTTACCCCAATAAACTAAAAATAAAAATTTAACTCTGTGTACACCCAGAGCTACCTTGATGGCAAACGCCGTTCACAGCATGGCCAGGTATGACTGTGCATGACCTGTGTCGCCTGCGCTTGCCAAGGCGAGGGCACACCAGTAGGTGTGGTCGACTCTCAGCACGCCGATGGCAGACTTGGCTCCAGTTGCCCTCTCCTCCCCATACCCACATCACCTTGTGCAATGTGACTTGGAACTCTTTCTGCCAAGAGTTGAAAGCTATCCCCACATCCCCTGACTCCAGACTGGTCTTGGGCTTGCTCTCGCCCATGAACCTGGCGGTGGTGTCTCCCAGGTGCTCTGTGGCCTTCTGCCCTCTTACCTGGGTCCCTGCTTCCACCGTGAGAACAAGGCGGAGCTAACCAGCTGGAGGGTGAGAGGCCCCGAGCCACAGAGCTGAGTCCTCTTAGCTGAGACTGTTCTAGACCAGCTCGCCTCCAGCCAGCTTGCAGACGTCCGTCTACACGCAGGTCTTACGGGTCTGTAAGAACAAATGTAGCAGTGTCCCAGTTCCTGATGTCACGTCAACAGTCGCCTGCAGACGGGACACTCTGAGGAACGTGTGGAGTTTACTCCAAGAATAATACCCAATGACCGAGGCAGATGCAAGCAATTCTCCCACTCAGCTGGGAGAAAGGAAAACGAACCCCACCCGACCCCACCGACCCCACCCCGGTTCCGGCGAATGTCCGTTGGACATGGTACTGTGCATGCGCTTAGCGGCTGTCCCAACTGGGCTGGGGGGACAAATGTGTGTCCATCGCGCTTCTAGAATTACAGAATGCCACACACTCGCCGTCGACAATTCCAAGAGCAGGGAGTGTCTGAATTCTAACGGGAAAATGCTCCCTGCCCCGTAAGGGCTGATGACAGGCTCGCGAACTCCTTCCAGAACGCTGTTCTCGGTGTGATTTCGCTGCGTGTTCTGTGTTCTCAACCCTAATTGGTCTTTTCGAGCAGCTTCCGTTTCACCACCCAATTCTTCCAGAGACTCTTGGGGAGACGTTATTATTTCTTATTGTTTTATTGCTTTTAATGTCCAAGAACTCTTTGTCATCCTGTAATTGATTGCTCTCACAGCAGCCTGTTCTTGTTGCATGAATGTGGTATTGATTCTCCAAACTCTCCAGGAATATTATCGAGGCCTTTAAAAGCCCTCCCTCCCCTTGGATTAACCACGTTTCCTGGCCATTCGCTCTGCTTGCCCCATTCAGGCTGTTCGTCGTCCTCCAAGCCTGTCCACCCTGCACCGCGCCCCAGGCGCGTGGGAGGTTCACCGAACGTGCACTGGTGGTGAAGGTGAAGGTCACAGTTCCCACTCCCCGGCGGGTGTGCTCCCGGCGCACGGTGCTCAGCTGCCGGTCCTCAGGGCGGCGTGCCTGTGGCTACAAGGCAGGCTCTTAGCCAATACGGCGGCTTGTTTGTGAAGATGGGGCGGGGCTAGAGGTATGAACGACACTGATTGGTCAGGTCCAGCAGGCCCTGCCGGGCCCAAACCGTGCGGACCGATGTGGCCGACGGGACTTTCCCAAGTGGAAATGGACGGGGAGGGCGGGGGGGAGGTCAGAAGGAAGGAGCCTGGCCACCGGGCAGCAGATGACCATCACGTGGGGGGCAGGGCTGTGCAGTGACCGGGACCACCTGAGTGTTGACAAATGTGCCTTGGGTGGGAAATGGAGCAAAAGCGACATCTTTTTGAGTTCCGGGAGGCTCGTCTTTGGGTTCCTTTCCCAGGGGCCGGCTGCACGTGATTTTATCCCCGAAGCGGATCCAAACACTCGGCCCGAACGGCCTCTGCGCCCGTGGCCTCGTCGCACCGGGCGGATGACGGGCAGCGTCAGCAGAAAGCGCGCTCGCACACTTGTGCCCATGCAGGACAGGGAGGCGACGCGGGCGGGTGTGAGGCGCCAGGCTCGCGGGAGAGACGCAGGGCGCCTGCGCGGAGGGCGTGCTGGTCCTGTGATCGGGTCCTTTAATTACTGCGGTGTGCGCATGTGCTGTGCCTTCATTTCCTGCTGCTCGGGCTTCCTGTTCCTTCCGCTGCCCACTCGGCCCGTGCGGGGTTGTCGTAACTGTATAAACGGGGCGAGCGGAGTAACCCACTTGCCTCCGTGGTTACAGGGAATAATAGCCCCATCGTCGCTGCCTCTTAGCTCGTGTGGCTGGCCATCCGGAGGTTACCTGAGCTCTGCTGCATGGCTGGAATGCTCCCGCCTGTTGGAATTTATAATTCAGTTTGTGCGTAAGTCCTAGGGGAGAACGCTGCATTCCTGAAGATCGTTGATCTGGGACTAGGCTCAAGCCGGGCAAAGCTGGGGGACAGCCGCACTCTTCAGTGCTCTGGTTCCTGTTCCCCACACCCCGATCCTAGTCCGATGGCGCTGTTTTGGTTGGAGGCCCCGGAGTGCGGACGGAGCAAACTGGGCGCTACTTCTGAGAACCCGGAGTCCTGGGGAAAGAGGCAGCGGTCAGCGGATGGTCGCCTCCTCCTGGCCTGGCCTTCTCGCCCCTGGCCTGACAGTTGCCCATCATATCAAGAGAGCCACCTGTGGTGACTGGCCCCATAATGACCCCCAGATGCCCACACCCTAATCCCTGGAACCTGTGATTATGCTCCCTCGCGTGACAAAAGGGGACTTCACAGATATGACAGGTTCCAATAGGAGATAATCCCGGGTCACCCAGGTGGGCCCAATGTCATCAGAGGACCCTCAAAACGGAAGAGGGAGCTGGGAGGGGAGGGTTCAGACGGATGCGTGGGTGGAAAGAGGCAGGAGAGACTGCAGATGTGAGGGGCTCAGCCCACTGTGCTGGCTTCAAACGTGGAGGAAGGGGACAGGAAGCGAGCTGGGGCCCTCTGGAAGCTGGGTGTGGCCCTCACTTTGCAGCCACCAAGGAAACGGGGCTCTTAGCCCCAGCAGGGCAAGGAGCTGGACTCGGCCACAGCGGGAAGGGGCCTGGCAGCAGGTTCTTGGCAGCACCTCCAGAAGGGCCCTCGGCCTGTGGCCACCTTCATGCTGGACCGCCTGGAAACTGTGCAATAATAAGTATGTGTCATTTTAAGCCTCTGAGTTCGTGGTGATTTCTTATGGCAGCCACAGGAAGCTGAGACCCCTGGGATCCTGAATCCCGGAAGGGGACTTCTCAGGGTAACATACACCAGCGCCATCGTCCCAGGGGTGCAAAGCTGCGCATGCTTCTTCCACGCCCCAGCAGGAACGCACCGTGTCCCTGCAGCTGCCTCGTGATGGGTTTGTGTCCTTGAGCTAGGAGGTTGTGCCGGTGCTCTAGGTTTAAAAACTAGTTCATTTTAAACTTCCCTGGGGGGAAAGCAGGTCTTAAGAGAGGGAGAGAGGTCAGCTGGGGATGGGAAGGGTCTTCACCCACATCGTTTACCTGCAGGTTTGCCTGGTCTGGGTGGTTTTGGCTCAGGGCTGGGACTCTGTGCCTGAACACCCAGGGGGCCCCCTGGAAGGGGAGCACTGGGTCCCACCCTGACCCCGGCCGGGCACGTGGAAGGCCCCCTGAATGCGTGAATGCACACCAGCTATCACTTCTTGCTCTTGTATTTTATGAGATAAAATAAACACGGGTACAATTCCGAAGTGCACAATATGGACTTGAGAGCCTGTCTCATCGAGGATCCCACAGGTAGCCGCTGGTACCAGTGCTTTTTAGGCCCGACATCTTCCACGCACATCCATCTGCCTCCTCAGGCTCTGGGGCTTCTCCTTGCTCCAGCCTGTTGAAACCCTGCCGTAAGCACCTCCCCAAGTTCATAGTCCCAGACCGTGAACACGCCTTCCACAACCATAGAGGTTCCCTCCGCACAGACACACGGGCCCTGACAGAGGGTGACACCAGCACTCACGTGACCGTATTTGTAGGAGGAGCCGCTGGGGCCCAGCACAGCTCAGTCTCTGTAACGTATCCCACGGATGTCTCCAGAGTGCCCAGCTCCTTTCCCTTCCGGTGTCTCCGTTCTGACGCCGTTCGCGAACCACCTTGCAGGCCGCCGGTCCTCCCGCTGGGGTTCTGGGCTCCTTTCTGCTCCCCTGTGTTCTTTCGATGTCCAGTTTGAAGCTGGACGCAACCAGATCACAAAACTCCATCCGCCCCATTTCATTCCGGAAGATGGCTTATGCCGCTGCCTTCTTCCCAGCCTGGTGTCTCCGTTAGCAGCTAAAAGCAGGCCTGGGCTCTGCGGGCAGGCTCGGTTCTGGACGCTGGTCTCACCCGGAAAGCCCATCCCTGGGGCACAGATGGGCAGGGCACACCGGCCTCCTGGCTCCGGTTCCCACCATCCTGGGTCCCCGCTGCCAGGTGGAGCATCTGCCAGACGGAGGGCAGGGGGTGCAGGGAGGAGGGGCCTGTGATGGCTGCTCCCCACCGCGTGGGCCCGATGTCAGCACTGGGAATGATGCCTCCTCCGCTGCAGCCGGGAAGGGCGGGCACCGAGGTCCTAGTGTGCATGTGCAATGCAAGTGTATGTGCAAGCCACCGATCAGAGGGCTTCCTCCAGCCAGAGGAAGGGGCGGGGTGCGTGTGCGTGTGCGCGTGCGTGCGTGTGCCTGTTTGTGCCTGTGTGCACACAGGTGCCTCTGTGTGTGTGAGTGTGCGTGCGTGTGTGGGTGTGCGTCCATGTGCCTGTGTGCATGCATGTGCCTCTGTGTGAGACTCTGTGTGTGTGTGTGTGTCTTCTCCTTTCTCCTGCCTGGGCTACAGGGATTGTATCATTCCTTCCGTTTCTCACTCCCCTCGGTGTAGCAAGCAGGGTGAGCACTGGTGTGCTGGGAAATGTTAACCACCCAGCTCCCTGGAGTAGAACATATAAAAGGCCCCGATCGGCACTTACTGATAGCCCAGGTGCAAACAGTCCCACATCGCTGACTTTGTGCCACCAACATGGCATCACTGAATTCGGAGTTGGGAAGAGAGGAGGCTCAGTCACCCCCATTCCGTAGGATTTCTGCCATGCAGACACAGTAGATGGAAATAACCTGAAACGCAGTGATAATAGCAGAACAAGAAGGAAATGGTGAGTTGTGAGTACTTATTACCCCTTTGAAACCCTTTTCCCATTGGCCCGAGAATTCCAGCTGTTAGCGCCTGTGGTTGCAGCGTTTACCCTGAGATCACTTGCGGGTCACAGCCCTAACCTCACCCCCCGATTACTAAATGCTGATCACCACGTACATGTCTGTTCCGTGAGGATTGGAGACAAGTTCTGTGTGGCAACAACTCCAAGGCCAGTTTTCATGTTATTTTCGCCCTGAAACCCGTCAGATTTGGGCAGCCTCGGAGAGCGTGTTTCGGTAAAATTACAGGAACGGGCAGCGAGCTGCACTTGGTTTCCTTTTCCTAAACGGGAAAAGGGGTAAATAGAACTTATTTCTAAGTTTATGTACTTGACGTTTAGTAACAGCTATGTGTAACAACTGGCTCGCAAAATGCCTCAAATGTCAGCAGTCACCTCCTACAGCTGCTACAGCCACTGAGGTTTTGATGCACCTCTGAATAGCTCCCGGAGGGAAGAGCAGGCCTTGGATTCTGGCATTTTCTTAAACATTTATGCAAAACAGCTCCCCCCTTTTCCGTGCAGGGGCTGAGTGGCAAGACCTCGTGTGACTGAGACATGTGACCCCCAAATCTCAGTTCTCCAGTCTTCCTCCCAGGTGAACTTCTGATTTTTTGAGGAGGGGGGGTCTTTTTTCTTTTAGCCCTCAAGAATGTTCTAGAAAGAATGGTTCTGGGGAAATAACTTGTGCGGAGTACCTCCTGCAGAGGTGACGGTGGGCCTTGATTCTAACATGTAGACGTGTGCGTGTCCTTTGCTTCTGAATCTCTGAAACATCTGAGCAGAGAGCTAGTTGAGAGTTTTCAAAGGGAGCTCAGAACAGTGGGCTCCCGACTCCTGCCTGGGACCCCACAGGCAGTTTCTTGCATGGTATCTGGTTTGGGGCAACCTCAATCTGAGGATTGTGCACCCAATAATGATGGGGGGAGGGGGTCCCACACACCCAAGTAATCTCAGACATCAGCTGGGTGTCCTGCAATTCAACTCCATTCTGACACAACGTACCAGAGATCGCGTCAGACCCACAGGTTAGGGGCTCGGTCCCACAAGACCTGCCTCCCTCACTCCGTTCAGAGGACAGTCTCAGACTCAGGCTGCTGCCTGTGCTGCTGACTGACAGGCTCTAGATTACAGGCTCCAGTGAGTCCCTCTTTGGGTTCAGATAATTTGCTAGAGCTGCTCTCAGAACTCAGAGAAATGTGTCACTAGATCACTGGTTTATTAAAAAAGATGTAAGTCAGGACAAGTCAGACAGAGGAGATACACAAGTGTGGGGGAGGGGCACGGAGCTCCCCTGCTCTCGGAGGAGCCGCCCACCCCACATCCCCCCCGTGTTCACCAGCGTGGCGGCTCTCTGACCGCTGTCTGTCTGGGCCCTTATGGAGCTTCATTGCGTGGCCGGGATTGATTGTCACTGGCCCTTGGGGAATGATCCAACCTCCAGTCCCAGTTCCCTCCTGGAAGGTCAGGGGGAGGGACTGAAACTTCCAACCCTCTAATTACAAGGCTGGTTCCCCGGCAACCAGCACCCATCCTGGGTGATTTCCCAAAGTCACCTCATTACCGTAACAAAGATGCCTTCACCAGTCTCCTCACTTAGGACATCCCAAGGGTTCAGGGGTTCTGGGCCAGAAATGGGATGAAGACCAAATGCAGAGGTGCCAAAACAATGGATGCACACTTTAAGAAAGGAAAAAACTCTGTTAAAATTGTAATGCTTAATATATACCAATAGCAAGAGATGAATATAAGCCACGTGTGACTTCTGCAGTGACAAGAGGTGCTCAAGGTGGTGACCGTCAGCGCCCAGACACTTCTGATCACGGCAAGCTACTGCCCGAGCAACGCTGACCACAGTGTCCCCTTCGCTGCTCAGGCCGTCTCAGTTTCTTCCTGAAGTCCCATGAGTCTCAAGTTCGTCACAAATACATGCAGTTGTCAGGCGTGTTGGAGCTTCTGTTGCACACTCACACCTCCATTGTCTGGTGCTTCCACAACGTTCTCGAATTTCAAATACCACTTCAAAATGGCCTTGCGCTCCTCTAAGGACACCGTGCTTCCATCATTTCCTTTGACTGTCCCGCCTGTCGCGTGGTGACACCAGCATTCATTTGATGAACACCATCTTTTAAGCAAACGCCATGCTACACGTTGCTACCATAATTCAATTCAAAAAGTAATACATAGATAACATCTAAAACGTGTGGACATTTTTGGGGCGTTCCTGGTGTATACAAGGGCTGGGCACTTTCTGGACAGCCCGTATGTGTCTTATTATAAATTACAACATCACAGACCCCGAGTGGAGAGTGGAGCGCAGGGCGTGGAGGCCAGCGAGGTGGCGGAAGGCCACGTGATACATCACGTGAAGTCCCCCAGCCTCCTCACATCTTCACTGACATCACCCAATCCACGACCTGCTGAGGGGGTGACATTATGGAGGAAAGCAGAGGTGGGCAGGACTGTGTGGGAGGGGTGGCGTCCGGGTGTGAGTGCGCAAGCACCTACAGGAGGGAGGCACAGACGATGGGACAAAAGGCGTCCTGGGGACACAGCACAGCCCCTTGTAGCCCTCATTAAGCCTATTACATTTCGTAATGATTGACAACCAACTTCCCTAATAAAGAACTGCACAGATATTTTCCAGTTATTTCAAAACGGAATCTCCCGCGTCCATGCTTCCCGTCCCAGAAGGTTTGCCCATGGTGCCCGTTACCACGCGTCAGCCAGTGCCGGTCCCCACTGTGCCGCCTGGAGCCGCCTGGGCTCATAGGATTGGTGGCTCCAGGCTTCAGTCCTATGAACGAGCACCTGCTACGTGTCAGGGACTTCGCACATGTTGACCCGTTTGCTGCAACAACGCTTCGCAGTCAGTGAGCACTGTTATTCTGAGAGACGGGGCCTCAGAGGCTCAGACAGGCCAGCAGGAGTCACGGGGCCCCTCTGACCACCGCCCCTGCCTTGCTGGAAAGCCCCTCTGCCCCCTCCCGCCCCCCAGGCCCACTCATCCCACCATTGTCCCTCCTGCTCTGGGTCCCAACAGGCTGCCTGTGAAAGTGCATCAACCTGGCGCTCTGGCTCAGGGCGTTGGCCAATGGGGTACCCCAGCTCCGGGGTGCTGGTGGGGGCGAGGTCAGGGGATTTACCCACCCCACCCCGCCAGCCCTCCCTGTGTGTCTGTCTGCTCAGGCTGGCTGTCCCCGCTGCTCTCTTCTTTGTGTGTCCCTCTTCTTCCAAGTTTTGGTGACCTTCTCCTTCCACTATTTCTAGCTGTTCTGTCCCCTGGTCCCACAGGGCCTAAGGATGCTGTCATTAGCCTCAGGGTACCCCTCTGAGCCCTGTTATTTCTCTGAGCCCAAACCTTTTAAAACACTCCCTCCATGGTGTTCATTTCCCATAAAACAATTTATTCTTTCGCAGCTCCTGAGGTCACAAGTCCAAAGTCAGCATCATTGGGCTGTAATGAAGGTGTGGGCAGGGCTCCTCCCGCTCCAGAGGCTCTAGGGGAGACCTGTCCCTGGCTTCTTACAGCTTCTGGTGGCTGCTGGCACTCCTGGGCTCGTAGCTGCCACCATTGCTAGACTCGTGGCTGCCGCCATTGCTGGGCTGGTGGCTGCGTGGCTTCAATCTCTGCCTCCAGGACCACAGTATCTTCTCCTCTTCTGTCTATAGTCAGAGTTCCTTCCACCTCTCTCTTATAAGGACACTTGTGATTGTATTTAGGACCCACCAGGACAATCTAGGACAATCTTTCCATCTCGAGATCCTTAATCACATCTGCACAGTCTTCGCCACGTAAGGGAATGTGTACAGATTTCTGGAATGAGGACAGGTATCTTTGGGTGCCACGGTTCAGCCCCCCACATTCATCACACCTGCCTCAGCTTACCCAATTGGAGCACTCTGTCTGCTCCTGCTAGGACCTGACTGACACAGCCTGGGTCACAGTATCTGATAAAGTGCAAACACAAGCCCCTGGAATAAGTTCACTTAATCACTTGCACGTGGTTTTCAAGACCATTTATATGCTAATGAGTCACAAATTTACATCTCCGGTTCATTCCTTTCCTCTGAGTTCCAAGATTGCATATGCAGTTGAGTGTTTGATATTTTCATTCTGTTTCACGGGCACTTCAGCTTTGCTCAGTGAAAACCAACTGTCCCCTTCCCCTTTCCTCACCTCTGCCCACACCTACCCGTCCATTCAACGCTACATCCTTTTGGGTTCTACCTCCAATTCATCACCGTGTCCCCACGGGTCCCACACCTGCTACCACCCGTCCAGTGCAAGGCCCTGCCTCACCTGGAGCACAGCAGTGACCTCCGGAGCACCCCCTGCCACCACCCCCGTCTGTCCGCTCCGTCCACTCTGCGCAAGGAGCCAGAGGCGCATCTCCCTGGAAGCGGCTGGGGCCCACCGCTGCCCCGCTGGGAATGCCTCAGTGCCCCGCGCCGGCTGCCCCTCGCCCACCGCACTCTTGGCAGGCCCCGTTCCCACCCCCACCCTCCTCAGTGGCATCTCCTGCACCTGGAATGATCGCGGCTTCATTACTTGGTGTTGAGCACCGTGCTCAACCCCGTTGAAATGGTGGTTCCACCTTCTGATGGGACGATGTTGCAAAGTCACCCTGCAAAGGTCGAGGACACTGGGAGATAAGAAAGACTGTGGCCACCGGTGGGCTCTCCTGTGTGGTGGACCCTGGTGGAAACCAGGCTGACCCTGGGAGATGGGGCTCCTGGTCTCCCAAGAAGGAAGTTCCAGGCCCTGCATCCATCCTGGGCTTGGCTGTCTGCACCACCTGGGTCCCCCGAAGAAACGACTGGGCTGCTCCTCCTGGGGTCAGAGGCACCGGACCTGTGGGGAAGATTCTCTCCGTGTCGTGTCTCTTCTCAAGGTCACTGGAGGGGGGCTGACTAACCAGGGCTTTCGTCACCATCACTCGTTACGCATTGTGTGGCCGCTTGTCCCAGTGTCCTCAGCTTGATGATTAGGTCTGCCTGCACCCCCTCTGGCACCAGTGACTGGCAGCTGAAGAGGAAGTCAGATGCCCGCTGACTGTCCACAAAGGCACCCTCAGGTCTGGAATGAGTCGCATGATAAGCAATCTGCATGGGCGATGCCACGGGCCCTGCACACATGGCGAAGCGTGTGCAACACTTTCTCGGACGCTGTCCTGACGAGAAGCCCTGGCCTGAAGCAGGCACTGCCCCCGGGGAGACGCCTAAGGCAGGCGGCCTGAGGACTCCGGGTGGCGGGTCCCAGGGAGGGGAGGACTGGAGGAGCACTGGGGGCGAGCCTGAGCCTGGGCAGGGGT
>PVJL010013715.1:0-22703 GCA_004026885.1 Lyroderma lyra
GGACAGCTCAGCGACAATGTTTAAAGAGTTCAGGGCAATAAAACCTCCATCTCTCCAGGACCTGTTTGAGCTGCAAACCTCTGTTTCTGTATCTCGGACTTCTTCCTGTCTTGCAGGACTGCAGACTGGGGGCATCCTGCATTGAACTCATGTCTCCAGGCTTCATTCCCGTGTGTCCGGGCAGTGCTGGAGTTTTTTAGGCATCTCTGACCCCTTCTCTCCAGCCCCACCCACAGCCCCGTGGGGACCAGGGGTTCTGCTTATGAAAGGTCCCTTGATTCATCCCTTTCCTGTCCCTGCAGGTCATTTTCCACATTCAGACTCACCTCCTCTCTCGTCTCAACGCTTTTTCCAATCTCTCTATTCAGCTTGCACTCACCAGGCAGGCGACAGCAGCAAGACAGGAAGACGTCAGAGGACACAGACAAGTGCCTCCTGGGGAGGCTGCCCAACTCCTGAGAAACAACTCACAGCTCAGCACCAAGCCCAGGATGCTCCCGCTGGCACTGCAGGGTCCAGCACAGGTGCCACCCCCTTTCCATGCGCTGGTAACCTGTACCAAACCTTTTATTACAAATCATACACATGGAGCTCTGTAACGTGACAATGCCACACTCAGGCACACGACATGTCATTTTAGGTGACATGTTCAAATTGCTGTCCATCTCGTGTGAGACATTCACGTGGGTGGTCCGGTGTTACTTCTGCCGGACCCTGTATTCTAAAGAACCTGAGGTGGACTGGGGAGCCCCCACCCCCAATTATGACTCCTGGAGAGAAAAGGCTTCCTGGTAACTTCTCTAAAATACCTGCCGCATAGTAGTTACTCCAGAAATACCTACTGATTTGTCATGTGTCAGATACTAGGTGCAGGGGACACAAGTGTCAGTACAGCAGACACTTGATTGAATGCGTGCATCACTGGATCACATTTTTAAGTGCGAAATGAATTCGAGAAACAGCGCTAAGCATCTGTTACTGACCCGTCACTCAGCGACCATTAACTTGCCTCCTGACAGCCTGCCCTCCCGGGCGTGTAAAAATGAATAAAGACATGGCACTGACCCTCACCCAGTTTAGAAACCGCTGGAGCCGATGAGACAAAAACCCAAATCACCAAGGACAGGAAGCTGACCCGTGGTCCCAGATGATTCTGTCCGCGCGGTGCAGAAAGTGTGCTCGGGGAGAGGACAGCAGACAGTTCCACCGACACAGTCTGGGACACGAAGGCCGGCGTGGCACCCGAGCACCACGTGGCAGGAGCCGTGACGCCGGGTTCAGGCACCTGCACCGGATCAGGCAGAGAGTGGCTTCTGCCACTGCGGGGCAGGCGACGTGCTTAGGGGTGAGATTTCGGAAGGTGCCTCTTGCAGCAGGTGGCCACAGACACTCATAGAAGCCCAAGCCTGGACTACACGTCCAAGTTCATAGCACATACCACATACGGGTAACAAACCCAACGACCCCCAGACTCGCAGTGGCGAGTCCATCTCCCAGCCCAGATGGACTTCAGCGTCGGGCCCCCGCTTCAGAGGAAAGCCGTGTGTCCTCAGCCTCTTCCCAGGGCCCAAGGGGCCCATGCAGACACAGACCAGCTCCACTCCCTCCAGGAAGCCCTGCCTCATCTGTCCGAGAGGAAGAAGGCTCCTTCAAAAGTGCGACCCCTCCAGGCCTGGGTCCATCCACCCCTGGGGACGCTGGTGCCCTTCTCCGTCTGCCTGACCCTGCGGGCGCCCCACCCACCACGCCCACCACCGCTCTGCTTGCCTGCCACTCAAGGCGAAGCCCCTCCCCGTACCCCCCTCTGGGCCTTCGCTCTCCGCGTCCACCCAGAAGGGATGCTCACGCCCTGCTCAACCCGCCGGTCAGGGTTTCTCCTGAGGTTTTCCCTGGCCCTCTCCTACTTTCCATTCTGCCAGCACTTACTGTCACCCAAAGCAATTTAGTTTGTTTTTGCAGGTCTCCTCCCAGGGCAGTATGCGCTGGCTGCGGGACTGAGAAACTTGTCTGTTTCACTCAGTGCTCTGTTTATGCCCTTGGGCAGGTATTGTCTGCTCCCTAAATTCTCATAAACAGAAGAATGATGAGGGGCCAGGCTTGCTCTGTGCAGCCCCCAGCCCCTCCGACACCTCTGTGGTGCAAACTGTCCTCTGTCCTCAGTGCTTCACTGAGCGCCCCTGTCAGCTGCTTCCTGTCACGGAAACCTGGGACTCAGTTTCTCCTGTGTGCTCCGAATTGGGGGGTGCTGCTCTTCTCCTGTCCTCCACACCTCAGGGCCAGGCACTGCACCCCGCCTTCTCTCCAGCCCCAGCCCCCT
The DNA here is from genome assembly GCA_004026885.1 of Lyroderma lyra. Classification (NCBI taxonomy): domain Eukaryota; kingdom Metazoa; phylum Chordata; class Mammalia; order Chiroptera; family Megadermatidae; genus Lyroderma; species Lyroderma lyra. Next base: position 2,318 of record PVJL010013715.1, read on the forward strand.
GCCTCCCTCCCCCTCACCGGACACACCTTTGCCCACACAGCTGGGCCTGGACGCCATGCTCTGGGCACACCTCCTCCGCGCTCCAGGCCTGGGTCACGGCCCTGCTGGAAGGTTCTCACGCTTTGCTGTTCCTCACTTAGAACATTTGCCATGCTGTGTGGCAACTGTCAGCTCAATTATCTGCCTCACCCCCATCCCCACCCCACTGCACGAAGTCACACGCTGGGTGGGGGACGGAACTTGTCACAGTGCCTGTCCCCGAGGGGCTATCGGCAGACGAGATTGGGGGGACGGAGCCCTGGGCGCCATGCCCCATATTTGCAAGCTTCCTCCCCAGATCTCTCCTCTCCCCCTCAGTTCTCCACCTCATTAGTGGCCGCCAGCGCTCCCCCAGCTGCTGAAGCCAGAAACCGGGGGACCTCAGTCCCCCCACCGCACACCAACCTCGAGTCAGAGGCTGACGTCCACCTCATGCCCAGCTCCTGCTGCCCGGCCCCGTGCTCCCGTCTCATTCTGCGCGTTTCCAGCACATCTGAACTGGCCATCAGCTTTAGGTCGGCCCCTCCCACGTGCCCCCGGACCCCTCCTGCACACGGCGAGAGGGGCGGATTTTTACGAGGGCGGGCTGGTCCGTTCTGCCTCCACTGTCAGAGTTTGTGTCACATGAGACCCATCTGGGTATAACCGGGTCCGTGCAGTCACATGGCCTTTCCCCTCCATCACCCTTGACCTTGCACACACAGGTGCTGACATTGTTCACCCGGCGCACATCGACATGGAGGAGTGTTCAGACCGAAAACAGTCACCGTGACCTTCCCAGCCGGCCTGAGTTCTGAGCTTTTCCGGCTGTGGGGGTCCCTGGGGGCGGGACTCCATGCACGGCCTTCGGTTGTTGGGGTCATCACGATGGCCCCACGTTGCATCACCCATGATGACCTTCTCTGAGGAGGCCTCACCTTCTTCAAAAGTTTCAAAAAAACGGAGGGAACTTTTCCCGCTGTGAAGCACTCAGTGACAGCGCGCTGTCTGAACCGCACGTCCAAACCCTCTTGCACTTCGACGTGCCCTGTGTCAGCCCCTGTGTGTGCAAGGTCACGGGTGATGGCGGGGACACGCCATGTGACTGCACAGACCCGGCGACGTCCAGATGCGTCTCGTGTCACGGACAGTATGACAGCGGAGGCAGAGTGGGCCGGCCCGCCGTCACAGAAGTGTCGATCTGGTTGCGTCCTTCTCGTTAACCCCCCGTGATGGCCTCCATTTCCTTCATGGTTCTAGTCCAGGCTCCTCAGCATGGCAGCCGAGAGCAGGCCCCTGGCCTCCCCGGGGACCCCTGGCCATGCAGTGGCCCGCCCACCCTGGGTCTCCGGCCTGCCCGTGTACTGCAAGAAAAAACCCCATCCCCTTCTAAGACCCAAAGCGTCTCCTCCCACGAGGCTTTTTGATGCCCCTCACCCCCACCCCACTGTCAGATGGTTCATGTGTCCAGGGCTGTCTCACCCTCTCAGGTCACAGGGTGCGCCCACGGTACCCGTGAAAACATGACGGGGAATCCCAGAGGGCGCTGGGGCGACGCCTGTGCGGCAGGGGGAGCGCTCTGCTGCCCTCTGCCGGCTCCCTGAGGCTTCGTCCCCACACAGACACCTCCCCTCCCCGCCCGCAGCAAATAAAGGGGGGAGCGTGGCAGATAAAGGGGCTGATGGAGAATGGGGGAGTCGGTACGCTGTCTAAAGCGACAAACTGCTGGTGGGACACCTTGGTCGTGCCCATGCAAGCTGGCGAACACGCGTGGGCCTCAGTCCTCGGGGGCTGCAGGGTGCGTTGCCTGGATTTTGACTCGCGGGAAGTTGTCACCTCACATGGGAAACAACGAGTTTGGGGAAGGAGCTTGCGGGTGGAGACAGAGGTTTGTGAGTGACCCGCACTGAGCTGAAGACGCTGAGCCGGCCACCTGCAGAGAACATCACCTACCGCTCAGCTTGGAGTCCTTCACGGATGAACAGCTGATGTCGGAGAGCCTGGGAGGGGAGCGCACACAGAACCAGCAAAAGGGACGAGGGCCGGAGGCCCATCCCTGCACAGCGTGGGCGACGACAGCGGCCTGACGGGTTCGCCCTAAACCTAGAAAACGCCTTTTCCAATTAACAAGTCGTCCCTGTCTCTGACTTCGTTTCAGTCCACTTCCCCTTCCCCGGAGGAGTTTACTGAGCAACTAGCAGAACGGCGCCCTACACGCGTGTCCGCGTAAAACCACGCCCGCCCTCCGGTGGCTGACAGTGTATTTGGGGGGCATGAGAGGCCGCTCCCGTCCTCGAGAAGTTTGTAGTCTCACGGGACGACAGGGTGTCCATCACGGGTTTCTCCAGAATGATCAGAGAACTGTGTAATGTAAACGAAATAGCAAACCGACCGTCGCTGGGCACTGAAAAATAAGTATTTTCAGTCAGGTAGAGCTATCAGGGAAGGCTTCCTGGAGGAGGCTGGGTTCGAACTGTCCCAGGCCCAGTACAAGTAGGAAAGTGAGTGGAAAATTCATAGTCCGGGGGTCCGGAGGCACCCCGAGATCCAGAGACAGGGGTCTCCTCAGAGCACCAGAGTGGGGGTGACCCGGTGCAAAGCAGACGGACATTTGGCCTCCCACGTTCTCCCCATTGAGAGCAGCAAAGGAGACAACGGCCCCAGACAACAGGATAGTCTGGCCTTGTCTGCAAGGCCCCCCCAGCACCCCCCACATCCACGCACAGGCTGACCAGGCTGACAGTGCCATCTCAGGAGGGCATCAGTGAGACCAGTGCCGGTCTTGAGCAGGTGAAGGCTGGTGCATGCTGGGCAGCATGAGCCAGAGGGTCCCAAAGGGATAAGGTGGCCTTGGCCTTCCAGACTCCTTGCCCCTCCGTAACAGAACCAGCGTAGGTCCAGGTGTGACGCTGTCCTACCACGTAGCGGACGGCTTGCCAGGTTTGCCCCCCCCCCCCCAGAACTGAGCGAGGGGCGGGACACAGTCTTTTCCCCAGTGATTGTTTCATCCCAGGCCGGCCCCCCCCACCGCCCGCGTACTTCCGACCGACACCGGCATGTCCCATCGTCGCAGTGGTTTCTCACCGTCTCAAGCCCAAGTTCCTCTGCTTCCCAGAGCTCGTGCTCTCCACCTAAGGATCTCACCCCCGACTCCTCCAGCACACTCCATCTGAGACCCACCCATGTGCCACAGGTGCTCCCGCCCAGCGGGGGTGGCTTTCTCGTACTGTCCCCACCACCTGAAAGACCCTGCTCGCTCCGCTCCGAACAAGATGGTGGGAACCAACCACTGGGCTTAGAGGCAAAGAAACTAATTCACTCCACAGACACCGAGGGCCTGTGCACTGCTGTCGGTAGCACCCACGAACTCGGGGCTCACAATGATACAGGTTTGCGATCCTACCGTTTGGGAGGTCAGAAGCAAACAGACCGTGCAAGTGTCCAAAGACAACGGCTAAGGAGCAGATAAGGTGTCCACAGGGGTTCTTAAAGTGTTACCTGGGCAGAACGGGGAAGCCCCAGCCCTTCGGGAGGAAAGCGGGTCGTTGCCGAGGCTGGGAGCTAGGGAGGGCTGGGAGGTGACAGGGTGTTGGCTGTGTGCTGAATTTGGTGGTGGTGAAGGCTGCAGAACTCTGTGGATTGTACGCTTAAGTGCGTGAATTATATGGTGTCTGAATCCTATCTCCATAAAGCTTTTACCAAAAGGAATGATTTGCATGTTTGCACAACGTGAATGTGCTTAGTGTCACTAGACTCTACACTTAAAAATGGTTAAAACGGCAGATTTCAAGTTATGTATATTTTACCGCAATCTAACTAAATAAAAACCAATTTATATAACTGGCAACCAACAGTTAGAAAATTAACTTTTGAAAGTTAATTTACGGGAGCTCCCTGGTGGTGTAGCGGCTTAAGGCTTCGGCGCTGGCGCTGTCAACGCTGCGGCCTGGGTTCGATTTCCGACCAGGGAGCTACCCACATACCAACAAAAAAAAAAAAAAAAAAAAAAAAAAAGTGGTATTTATAATGACACCAGACCCAGAAAAATACCCGGGAATAAATCTAATAAAAGATGTGCAAGATCTGTCTACTGAAAAATATAAAACAGAAAACATTGCTGAAAAAAAAAAAAAAGACTATCTAAATAAATGGAAAAATACATCATATACCTGGATTAGAAGACTCAGTATTTAAGATGTCACATCTCCCCAATTTTAAGGAGGGTCCATCGTATGAAGTGAATGGAGTCCCAATCAGAATACCAGCAGTTTGTTAGACATTGACAAAGTGATTCTAAAATGTAGCCAGAGAAATCAAAAAAGAAAGTCAAGGAAATCTTAAAACACAGCAACACAGCCAGGAGACGTCCACTACCAGATGTGAAAAGTTATTTTAGTGCTACAGCAACTATCATGAGATACTAAGGCACTGGCACGAGCATAGATTAGCAGACCCCAGGACCACACACAGGCATAAGTACATAGTCACACCCGATAGATGACAAAGGCGCCAATGCATAGAAACGGGTCAACGGTACATCCATGTGGGGAAAATCAAACTTTGACTTTACCTCCCTCCACGTGTAAAAATTAATTTAAATGAATCATAGACCTAAATGTGAAAGATAAACAAAAAAGCTTCTAGCATTTAAAAAAGCAAAAATAAAAAAGAGACTAATCATTATAATTATGGAATAGGCAGAGATTTTTTTAAATAAGACACACATTTAAAAAAAAAAATCACTACCCAAAACTGGGAGGAGCAAACGAAGCTACCTTTATTCACAGATGACATGACCATCCATGTAGGAAATCCCAAATCCTCAACACGGGAAGAACTGGTGGAACTGAGAAGGAGTTCCAGCAAGGTCGCAGGATACGGGTTCATGTACAAAAGTTAGCAGCTGGCCCATATGCCAGCGATGAAGAGTGGAATTTGAAACTAAAAACATGATACCATGTACATCAACACCCCCAAAATAAAATACTTAGGTATAAATCTAACAAAATATGTGCGAGATCTACAAAACTACAAAACTCTGATGAAGGAAATCAAAGAACTAAATAAAACTCAGTAAACGAGGAGGAAGTCCACGCTCGTGGATAGGAAGCAGCAATGTTGTCAAGACGTCGGTTCTTCCCAACTTGATCTGCGGAGTCCGTGGGATCCCAGTCGGAACCCCAGCAAGCTGTTCCGTGGGTAGCGACAAACTTCTCCAGCTGCGGAAACAGGCACAAGACCCAGAACAGCCAGCACGAGATTCGAGGAGAGAAACAAAGTGGGAGGATGGCTCCTACCAGACTTCAAGGCTTACCCGAAAGGGACAGTGATCAAGACAGTGTGGCATTGGTGAAAAGACAGGACTACAGACCAATGTGACAGAAAAGACAGGCCAGAAAAAGACATGAGTACAGTCAGCTGCACTTTGACAAAGGAGCAAAGATACTTGTTTTCAACCGGTGGTGCCGGAACACCAGGACATCCACAGCAAAGAGATGAGTCGAGAGCCAGCCCTTACACCCTTGCCCAGGGACCCGTGGTGTGCTCAGCGACGAAGCGAGGATTTGAATCCCAGTAAACCCAGTCCAGGGCCCACGAGCTTAACCCTTGCACGCTGCACCCCTCCGGGTCGCGCCCAGCTCACCTAGAGGTCTGCCATCGTTCACACGCGTGACAATGGAGCTGTCAGCACTACAGCACGTTCGCGAATGTTTTAGGAAATGTACAGTAGCCGTTTTGGCCAGTGGTATATTTTGTGTTTTCTCAGTAAACAGACACCAAACATAGCAAGAAATTACGTTACGGGTACTTAACATTTTCGGTATTACATTTTTGACCCAAATCGTCGGGGTAACGTTCCAAGTCTTAGGTGGTGGTATGCCCCGCGGTTCAGGGTGTCGCTACGTCCCACAGCACGCGTATGCAGTGCGAGTACGCCGGCTCGGCCGGCCCTCACATACCGTATGATTTGTAAATCTTTAAGATGAACGCAGGAAGGCTCACTTTGACTGTAACAAAACTTCCAGCCACAGCGTGAGTCACCGACACAGTGAGAAAAGAGGGTGCTGGCTTTCTCTAGCAAAAGGGGGACAACTTCAGAAGGATTTCGAAGGACCGAAAGTTACTGGTGAAAATAATGACATTCTTAAGCATGTTTGACGAGCACGCGATAATAATTGACACGGGCTGGGCAAGGGATGAGAAAGAGGAAGGCGAGAGCAACACACCTGTGTGCTTTCCACATGAATGTGCATAAGTTTTGCAGTCAGAAGAATATACTGTGAACAAGCACAAAAGCTTTCTAGAAGCAACAGTCCTGCTCTGGGATTGGAGAGCCCAATGCCTAAGCCCCTCCCCTCCCACCTTCATCTCCCGGCCCCCTCATCTAGGCACTGAATGGGGAAAGAACTTTCTGGTGGAAACCTCTCCCTCTGGTCCTTCCCCACTCCCTCCTGCCCTCCCTGTCCCCTCTCTCACAGACCTCTCTGTCCTCCTCTCCACCATAGCACCTACCACATCAGGACCGTGACCCTACTTCATTAAGCTACGCACTTGAAGGCCGGCACTGTGCTAGATGCCCGACACCCCCCATCACAACACTGACAGACGTTACTGTCCCCATCACGGGCCCCAAATCAGTCAGTATGCAGGCCACCCAACTCCTCCTCCAACACACTGGCTCTTTCTACTGTTAGTAAATCCTGTTTATTATCCAATGGCAGGCACATAGTAAGTGCTCAATGAATGCGTGCTGACAGGACGGAAAAGACATAGACCTATCCTGTTTGCCTCCAATGAGGAAAAAGACGCAGAAGAACCTTAATCTAAAGGGGAACTTTTCTATCCCAACTTGTCCTGCCAGGTAACACCCAATGCCCCTGGCATCAAAAGAAACTAACTGGCACATGCTGAGGATGAGCAAGTGCATAAACCAGCAGCAAGGTGACTGCCAGACCATGTGCCGACACTGTCCCCTCTGGCCCCGTCTCCTGGAGTTCTGGAGGGCCCTGGTGCTCTTACTTCTTACCCTACAAAGGAGAACGGGAAAAGAGGCAGATTGAACCCCTAGCGAGTCCATCCCCCATATCCTTTGTGGGTATTGCCAGTCTCCTAACAAGCAATGTCTTAGTTGTGGCTAAACTCGCTTGCTGTAAATTGCTGGAGGAGTTTTATTTCTTCAGTATCTCCTCCCAGTGACGTTCCATCAGAAAGGACTACGATGACTTATCAAATTAAGTTATGGCATTGAAATTTCATCTGTCACAGCCCTTTTAATTACCTGCAACGGCGCAGTGCCAGCCCCATAGAGAGGGATCAAAAAAAAAAGTTTTTTTATTATTATTATTATTGTTCTTGTTGTTAATTGGAATACAAATTCATGCAGCCGATAATTAGTTGATACCAGTCACCAGGCATTATGCTAACCCGGGGGGGGGGCGGGGGGGGTCAGTGCTGAGCAAAATCAAGGCCCTCTCTAGATGGACCTTTTTGTCAAAAGGCTATTGTTTGGGTAACTCAGTGTTGCAAAGCGTCCCCCACCTCCTCCCAGACGCCCTGCGCCCCATGAGCAGTGGAACCCAATATTAAGAAGGAAATATACCTTCCCATGGGCCTTTAGCAAAATGGAATGACTCTTTGTGAGCTGAAACCATGTTTGTTTTCCAGGATTAACCGAAAGGGCAGCTCTGTGTTGTCGGGGAAGGGCCCTTTAATACGTGCCCATTTAAGAATCCTGAGCTCGGCCAGTCATGTCTTGCAACTCGGCGGGGCTCGCAGCGTTTTAAAAAGCTGAAGGCGGCACATCGTCCCGGCTCTGGGGAGAATCATGGGTGCTTTCGCCCAGTTCTGTGCCCTGGCGTAACCGCCACCCCCTCACAGCACCCCCGCCCCGCTCCGCCCCGCGAAGCCCTTCCCCGCTCCCCGCACCCAGTTCCTTAAGTGTACACGCCAGTGAACACGGGGAGGCCATGCTGTCTGTGTTTACAGTCGGCTTTTATAAAAATGCGCGTGTGGGGTCCCGGAAAGACCACGCGCAGCCACTCACATCCGGCTGCACAGCCCTGCGCAAACCACGCCGCGGGCTTGTAGGGCGGGTCTGGGTTGGCAGGCTAGGGATTGGAGTGATGCAGGGGCATGGAGAAGGATCTGGAAGAATCCGGTTAGACCGGGAAACGGGCGAGGAAGGGCCCAGGAGAACACGGGGCGGGGGGGGGGGAGAGGGCGGTCCTCGGAGTCCGAGGGTCCCAAGAGTTGGGGGGAGAGGAAGCAGGTAGCCAGCAGAGGGAATGAACCAGAAATAGAAAATTTCACATAAGCGCGCTGAACACTAAATCCCGAACCGGCTCTGCAGCCGCCGTCTCTAGAAACTTCTCCACCTCCACCCCCTCAGTCCCCGGTTCCCGCTCTGGCTCCTCCCAGCCCCGCCCTCCGCGGCGGGATGGGACCAATCGCTCCCCGGGCCGCTCTGCACCCACCTACTCGGGCTCCCGCGCCAGACTCCACTGCGGGCCGCTGGCGCGCCGAGAGCCACAGGGGCTGGGACCTCGGACCAGGTCACAGGTCGGCTGCCTTGGGGCAGGCGCCCGGACTCCCGTGCACACAGGCCGGCGGCCGAGAGGGCTTGGCTTGCGCCCAGTGCCCAGCTCCCGGAGTAAACGGCGGACCGAGCGGCGATGACCGCCGAGGAGATGAAGGCGGCCGAGACCGGGGTGCAGTCGGCACCGCTGCCGCTCGAGGGAGTGGACATCAGCCCCAAGCAGGATGAAGGCGTGCTGAAGGTAGGGGCCAAGGGAGCCCAGGGCCTGCTGGGGGCGGGGGAGCCCCGAGCGTCAGTCGCAGCCGCCCTCCCGCCGAGCCTGGAAGCCCCCGGCCGGGGGACGGGGCGGGCACCGCCGCCTCTCCGGCCTCCCGGCCTGTCGTTGCGTGCTCTTGCAGCCAGCGGCCGGTTACATCGCCCTCATGGGCCAGGCCAGGCTGCGTTCTCTGGGAAGGAGGGCAGCCGCTCGCTGCAAGGGTGGCCTGGGCCATTTTTCTGGCCCCCTGAAAGCCTGTGGTGGGGGCCCAGGCCTCCGGCCCCGCGGCATCCCCCAGTCCTGCGGCGCCTGGGCCAGGGCAGGGGGCCGGGACTGCAGCGCCAACTCCGGCGTGCGCGGTGCAGCTGGGGTGGGGGTGGGGGGCGGGGAGAGGAACGGGGCGCGGCGGTGCACGCGAGCTGCAGCTAGGGGGCCCTGGGCTGCGTGCACCCGGGGCCGAGCCCGCTCTGACGCCGCCCCTCCCTCACCTCTCCCCGACCCCGCGGCCCGGGCCACGCTGCCAGCTCCTTCCCTGCCAGCAGCAGCCGGGAAGGTTCTGGGCCGCCTTCGTCAAAGGTGGTGCGAGAGCTCGCCTGTCCCTGGCAGTTAAACATTAGCCAGGGCCTGAAGCGGGTCTCAAGAGGAATTTCCTGGCCCAGAGGCCTATGTGCAACTTGGCGCCCGGGTCTGGCCGCGAGGAAGGTTCTGGCGACCTCCGCCCTCTCGTTATCCCCTCTCTGGAGGCTGGGACTCAGCTAGGTCACTTATTCAGCCATGCTACACCCCTTCCCCCCACCCCCCAGCCCCGGGAAAACCAGGGAGCGGTGCATGTCGGGACCTGTAGTTCCCCTCCCACCTCGGCGCCCCCTGCTGATGTGGGGCTTGGGGTGTGGGGCCGAGAGGAGGTACTTTGCTTATAGCCAGAGGAGTGAAGGGGGAGGGGTCTGGGACTCGGGGAGCGGGGCAGCTTGACCTGAGCTAGGGCGGCTGACTGGCTCCGAGCAAATTCGGTGGAGTCCAGAGTGACGACCAAATGTCACCCCGATCTCATGCTCACTGTGCTCAGCTCCACGTGCGTGTGTGACCTCGGTCCAGAAGTGCATGTGGCTTTGCCCCAGATCTTGCATTTCAGGCCGCTCTCCCAGTGGGCGTGGGGCTTCTCCTCTCGTGTTGAGGTGATTTCTCCAAGGTTATTGCCCCTGTCACCCCCTACCCCTGTTCCTCAACTTCTCTACTCCTCTGTCCCCTGTTCCTTCTGTCGTGGAAGCTTTTCTGTGAAGGGCAACTTGACACCTCGCAGGGGGCCTATGGAGTTCCCTTTCATAACCGCTAAGGAAGAGAAGAGACACTTCTCAGTTCTGGGACTTAACTCGCCAGTCAGCAGTGCTCCTGTCCAGAGCCCCGTGCTCACTTGTAACCTGCTGTTAACCCTTCCCTTCCCGTTTTGGCTCATTTTCCTCCCCTGATCTCCAAAGCAGACCCTGAACTGAGGAGCACTGGCATTTAGGAAGCATGAGGAAACAGCATAAATACTTCTGTCTTTGCTGCTGCTGAGGCACTGTTACTGATTTTATCTCGCAGCAGCCCTGATAGGTGTTATCAGCACTTTACAAAGGAGGTCTGTAGAGTTTGAGCGACTTATCCAAGATCGGGGAGCAAAAACTTGAGCTTGAGTCTTTCGATTCCAGTTTTTTTAAACCAAGTCATCTTGCACCTCAAGAAAGACCAGGGGTTGGGGGGTGAGGGTCAGTTGGCCTATAGCCAAGCTCCATATCAGAATCATTTGAGAACTGGTCCCTTAGATCTACTTAACAAGGGGCGGTAGAGTCCCTCTGCGTTCCTGTCAGAGGCATGAGGGCAGTTTTATGCCTCTTTCTGTCCCTGTCTCTCCATGCTCATCTTCTCCCCCTTCCTCCCAGGTCATCAAGCAGGAGGGCACAGGCACAGAGACGCCCATGATCGGGGACCGAGTCTTTGTTCACTACACTGGCTGGCTGTTAGATGGCACCAAGTTTGACTCCAGTGTGGACCGAAAGGACAAGTTTTGCTTTGTCCTGGGAAAAGGTAGGTGTGGTTGGTGGCTTGGGAGATGGACTTGGAGGAGAGTGTAAGCTGTCACCAGCGGAAACCATGTTCTCAGACGCTGAGGGGGGAATGGTTTATGACACAGTCTGTTCCTTTTTATCTGTTACTCCTTTGTCCTGTAACTCTATTGATTTCTTTCTCCTGATCACCTCTGAATACCGCACTTTTTCTTCAAGAATGGACTGCCTTGTTTCTTGAACTCCTTTGTTCCAGAGTTGTGTCATTTTTTTAAAGAGTTCTGAGGCCTAACAGCGCTGAGTGTAGCCAGGTTTCCTACCTTCCTGGTTCCATTGCTAAGGAGTGTCTGGCTTCCCCTGAGGCATGGTGCCCTGGGGCCACTGAGCCCAGAGTCACCTTCCTGCCAAGGAGGACCTGTTTGCTTTCTGTACCTGCAGGGGAGGTCATCAAGGCTTGGGACATTGCTGTAGCAACCATGAAAGTGGGAGAAGTGTGCCACATCACCTGCAAACCAGAATACGCCTATGGTTTGGCAGGCAGCCCTCCAAAGATCCCTCCCAATGCCACACTTGTGTTTGAGGTGAGTGTCCGGCCACAGGGAGTGGGGCCCAGAGCCAGGCCTCGCTGAGCTCAGGCCCTGGCTGCCTTCCAGGCCTTCCTGCCTCTAGGAGACAATGCAGCCAAGGCCGAGAAGACCAGTGGAGGGGGCAGTTGGCACTGCTGCGCATGCAGCTCACCGCTGCCAGGCGTGCGCGATGGTGGAGGTTTCAGGTGGGAACCCCTGGGCCCCTCTTCCGACTCGAAGCGGGATCAGAGGTGGAGACGTGTTTATCTCAAAAGCGGTGCCCAGAGGCGACGGGATATAATTTTAACTTAAGAGTCAGGAGGTCAGAGTCTGCATGCAGTCACAAATGACAGTATAGAATGCTGGAGCTCCTGAGATGAGAGGAAGGGCGGGGGTCCCTCCCCCGCGGGTCACGGTGGTGGGGACAGGCTTTGCTGAGGAGGTAGAGCTTGACACTCTGCAGTCGGAACGTGGCTGAGCCCTAATCACCACTGAACCTGGAGAAGGTGCAGACGACCCCTGAAATATGTGGCGTCGTTCCTAATGCCTGTCAGATTGGGCTTCTCGGGGAGTTGAATTAGGATTGTCCAGGATCTGTCCCCGTTAGGTGGGGCAGGTAGCAAGTAGATTGACCTCCAGAGGTGATTGCGTGGCCTGCCCACCTCTGCCAACGTGGAGACGGGGGCAGATCCAGAGAACGTGACCCACGAACCACCCCGTCCACTCCGAGCGTGGCTGCCCCTGTGGTCCGACCGGGTCTGGCGGTCCCTCGGGACTCTGAGAGAGAGGTTGTGTCTCGCGGTTGACACATTCGTGCTGCAAGGAATTGTGTCCCTTTGTGCCTCCTCCCACAGGTGGAGTTGTTTGAGTTCAAAGGAGAGGACCTGACGGAAGACGAAGACGGCGGGATCATCCGGAGAATACGGACCCGGGGTGAAGGCTATGCCAAACCCAACGATGGGGCCGTGGTGGAGGGTGAGACGGGGGTGGGGCTCTGGGGTCGGACCTCGTGCTTCGGCTCTGGGCAGGTCACTTCCTTTCTCTGGTCCTGTTTCCTCAACTGTACAGTGGACCAGACGCTCTTAGCATCCCCCCAGGTCTGAGGGCACCAGGACATCTTGGGGGCCCCCTTCCTCATTCACACCCTCGGTTCATGCCTCTCTTGCATGCAGTCGCACTGGAGGGGTCCTACAAGGGCCAGGTGTTTGACCGGCGGGAGCTCCACTTTGAGATTGGGGAGGGCGAGAGCCTGGACCTGCCTTCGGGACTGGAGAAAGCCATTCAGTGCATGGAGAAAGGAGAACATTCCATTGTGTACCTCAAGCCCAGGTGAGGAGCGGGCACTCTGTGGAGCAGGTAGGTGAGCGGAGGGCAGTGAGTCGGGGACCTGGCCGCATTTTTTTCTGTCCCCTGCATGTGTTCGGCTGTCCCCACAGCCTCATTAGTGTGCACGGTGCCGTTGGGCACCCCCCCCACCATCGTGACCTCTCCAGTGTATTTTGCTCCTGGGCCACAGCTGTCCGCGTGTCCTTGGGTCAAAGCCCACGCTTTGCAGTCATAGCTGCTGCCGACCCCCTCCTCTGCCGACTCCAAGGTCTTCCTCTCCCATTAACTCTTCCTCTGACTCACGGCATTCTCCAGAACGTACCTGCTGTGCGCCGGACACCGTGCTGAGGTGCCTGGGTGTTCAGAGACACAGCTCCTGCCATCTCATGACTCATTTCTCAGTGAGGTGACATTTACGCTAGCAGCTGTGCCCGTGCGTGGTGTGGGTTATTAGCAGGATGGACAAGAAGCTGAGAGACTGCTTGTGTGAAGAGGTCAGGGAAGATGTTGCCAAATAGGAAACACTTGAACCAAGTCTCAAGGGTCGGGTGGTGGGGACAGACTTTCTGGGAAGTAGAGGAAGCCTTTTTGGCGTGGAGCAGGGTCAGTGCTGCCAAGGTGACCTCGGGGGGGTGTTGTTGCCCCACAGCTACGCCTTTGGCAGTGCTGGGAATGGCAAGTTCCAGATCCCACCGAACGCTGAGCTGAAATATGAGGTCCACCTCAAGAACTTTGAGAAGGTGAGTTTGCTTCAGGTCTCCGCGGTCCTGAGGTCAGCTCCCGCCCTGCCGGGGCCTCTGGGGTAGCTGACAGCTGTGTGTCCCCCCTGGGGGCTCGGCAGGCCAAGGAGTCCTGGGAGATGAACGCAGAGGAGAAGCTGGAACAGAGCAGCATCGTCAAGGGGCGAGGCACGGCGTACTTCAAGGTGAGCACGCAGCAGGAGCCTGGGGACACTCCCCGGGGGCCTGCGCCCCGCCGCCCCGCCTGCCCCCGGGACTGAGGAGCGGGCAGTGGCACCTGCAGGCTGCACCCAGTGAGCGGGCTGGTCTTGCCTGGGAGTCCCAGGGGCGGGCAGGACTCTGTCCTGCGTGGGTCACGCTGCTCTGGCCCTGTGCCGTGCGCCTGAGCCGCCCTCCCGTTCTAGGAGGGCAGGTACAAGCAGGCTTTGCTGCAGTACAAGAAGATCGTGTCCTGGCTGGAGTACGAGTCCAGCTTCTGCAGTGAGGAGGACACACAGAAGGCGCAGGCCCTGCGGTTGGCCTCCCACCTCAACCTGGCCATGTGCCATCTGAAACTGCAGGCCTTCTCGGCCGCCGTCGAAAGCTGTAACAAGGTGGGGGACACCCCCCCGCCCCCCAGAGGAGGCAGGGTTGGGGGTGAGCTGCCAGCCTAACTGAAACCTGCCCTCGCCTAGAGTGTAGGGGGAGCCGGAGCGCCAGATTAAGGCTGGGGGTGGGGCTACAAGAAGCCCCGCCCCATGTGGGAGGTCCCTGGCCCAGAGGTGGAGGGAGACCGTGGGCTGGAGGAGGGGCGACTTACGTGCTTTCTCCCCCGGTTCTAGCCTCTGACTCTACAGAAAGCAGAGACTTTGTTGCAAGTCGTCGACCTCTAAATACCTGTCTTTCCGCTTTGCCTCTTGGACTAAGTGGGGTTCTGTCCTAGACCTTGGTCCTGTGTGTTTGATGCCCCCGGGGACACCTTCTTTCTGGGCAGGGCCAGCCGTGCCCCGCCCACCCCATCCTGCTGAGGGCCACCTTGGGACGGGGGACGCGAGACGCAGGCCGGCCTAGCAGCTGCAGGAGCTGAGCGCCCGCTGTGCCCCGTCCCGCACCCGCAGGCCCTGGAACTGGACAGCAGCAACGAGAAAGGCCTCTTCCGCCGCGGGGAGGCCCACCTGGCCATGAATGACTTCGACTTGGCACGGGCCGACTTCCAGAAGGTCCTGCAGCTCTACCCCAGCAACAAAGCCGCCAAGGCCCAGCTGGCCATCTGCTACCAGCGGATCCGCAAGCAGCTCGCCCGGGAGAAGAAGCTCTACGCCAACATGTTCGAGCGGCTGGCCGAGGAGGAGTACAAGGTGAGGGTGGGGCCGGGCATGCGCGCGGCGGGGCCGCCCTGCCCGTCCGTCCCAGGACTTCATCCCCACGCCCTGCCCAGTGCGGGTGGGCTCTCTGGGCCTGTGCTTGTCGATGCCAGTCTTGGGGACCGGAAGTGGCCCTCGTCCTGGGAGCAGTAGCGTGTCTGTCCCCTCCGTGAGCAGTGCCATCAAGGCTGCAAACCCTGGGTGTCAAGTTGCCAGGTGTGCTTCCCGGCACACGTCCTCGGTGCCCTCCGAAAACACTCACCGACTCAGTGCACAAAAGAACGTGTCCTACGGAGTCTCCCCCCGCCCAAAAGCAACGGACAGCAGCAGTCCCTGCGTTACTGCAGCATCCTGAGGGCATGCCCGGGCAGACACGTGTCTGTTTTCTCCCTTTTTCCTGAAAAAAGACAGCACGCTCTGCCCCTTGTTGTCTGTTACCCTGCTTTCTTGTACCATGCCCGGAAGTGTATTTCCCAGCAGCCTCTAGCGGGGCTCCCCCATTACGCTTGTCTAGTATTCTGTCTAGAAACGTTGTGTCTCATTTGCCCACTGCACCGGTTTTTTGTTTTTGGGGGAGTTTTTTGCTTTTTTTTTTTTTTTCTTTTTGGTATGTGGGTAGCTCCCTGGCTGGGAATCGAACCCAGGCCACAGCACTGACAGCGCCAGCACTGAAGCCTTAAGCCACTACACCATCAGGGAACTCCCAGTGCACCGTTTCTGATCTTTCCGTGTTCCAGCACTGCCCAGTACAAGTATAATGCAAACCACTACGTAATTTAAAATTTCTAGTAGTTAGGTTTAAGGAAAAAGAAGCAATTGAAATCAGTTTCATCCTGTTTAGTTTACATTGCACTTCTGTATTTTTTTCAGACTGCAATAGCTGATCTTACAAATTTATAGTTTTGCGTGCAGATGTATCTTCAGGACATACCTAGAAAGGGAATCGCTGGGTCCCTGTCGTTCTGTGAGACGTGACTGTGTATTGTTTTCCACTCGGTGCGGGATGAGCGTCTGTGGGTACAGACTGCCCTGGTGGCAGTGCACCTGGTGAATGTAGCTGTGTCCCCAGAGCAGTTGAAGGCGGGCAGGCAGGCAGGTGTGGGGACATGGAGTACAAGTCACCTTTCTCGTTGGGTTACTGGGCCACATGAGAACGGGGATTCCTCCTCTTTCCCCACCGCAGGCCCAGGCGGCAGCGGGGGCAGCAGCAGCTGCAGGAACCGGTCCTGCTGACACGGAGATGGAGGAGGAGCCCAAGAAGGCTGTGGCGGGGAGCCAGCCCCAGGTGGAGACGGAAGCGTAGCCCCGCCCCCGTGCGGCGCCTCCTTCCTGCCCCATTCTTTTCCACCCTGTTTGTTTTGTAAAAACGGAAGAATTTTGCGTGAATTAGACCTTTATTTTTCTATCTGGTTAGATGGTGGCCTTCGGGGAAGGGGAAAGGAGTCGGCTGGGGGATTGAGGCAGGGGTCGTTTTAGGTGTTGTCGCCCCCCTCTTCCCTTGCCCCTTCCTGTTAGATGTGAACAGATGTCCATCCACCCACACACACTCATCAGAACGTTAATTTATTTTGTTTCCTCGGTTCGCTGTGTGCATTTTTCCAATGGTAGGAAGGGGTGAGTGGTGGGGTCATGTGGGAGACATCCCGGGCAGCATTTCCCTCCTGTCCTCCTGCTGTCCATTTCCAAACCTGGGGCCTCTGCATGGTTCCTAGGGGCACGGGGACAGCACTGCTGTGCTCGTGAACGTCTCTTGTTTCCTTCCTCACCCCGGATGGTATGCCTGCTGGTGTCTTCTGGTGTCGGGTGACCGCCCCCTGGACCTGCTTCCAGTATTTCCCCTCTGATCAGTCCCCTTCTCGGCCAGGTCATGTCTCCACCCCCAGCCTCTCCCCTGCACGTTGCTGAGGGTCCAGGCTCATCTCAAGGTCTGCACTTGAGCAATAAAGTGGAAACAGTCAAACCTGAGTTTTGGCAGTGCTTTGTGTTTTGGCCTCAGAGGGTGGGCAGGAGTGGGTGCAAAAACTAGGGGCATCACATGCCTCATGCTCGGCCTGCAGGGAGCCCAGCGCTGCCGTGTGGGGCCTCCCGTCAGTTCCCAGCACTCCCTTCCCTTAGCAGCCTGGCAGCTGTGTGCTCTGGTTTTCTTCCTCACACTTAGGAGGAGGCACATAAGAACACTGAAGATACTGGGAACTTTTGCGTGTGTTTTGACGTTAGATTTGTCTATTTCCACCTAATGATCACATAGAACACAGGAACTGCCTTGGTTCCTTCACAAGGTAAAACTCCTGCCGTCCCCAACACCTGTCAGACGCCTTTTAGAGCAGGGGAGAGCGATTCTGGAGCCAGAGACCACAGGCCCTGGGGCCCCAGGTCCAGCTTCCTTCTGGCCCCGAAAGAGACAACTTGACACTTTTTTCAAACTTGGTTCTGACCCCTAAGGCAGGGCCCTGGGAGAAGCCACAGGCCACCAGCCATGGTGCCATCCCCAGATCCTGGCTGCACACCAGAGCCTGCATCTCAGCTCTTAACCTGTCCCTCCTTGGGTAGGCTGTCCTTCCTGCCTGGTGGCAGAGCTAGTGGGCCGACATTCATGCCTGTACAGTTCCTTCCAGTAGAATGCTTCTCTGTACTTTACTACAGACCATGAACTTCTGTGGGAAACAGTTTCACCGTGTCCTGCAGCATGGCTGGTGCTGGAACCAGACCCAGAATTTGGCCGCCTAGTCTCCCACTGTCTTCCCTTGCTGGGTTTAAGTGATTGTCCTATGCTTGCGATTTGTGTCTGACTCTTTTTGGTATTTCAACATGAGACGTGCCCCTGCAGCCAGCGGCAGTAGCTAACCCTCAGTGAGCACTTCCAGTGTAAGCCTAGCACTAAACCAAGGGTGTTGTGTAGATGAGCTTTAATCTTTGCAATCACCCTGGGAGTTCCCTGGTGGTGTAACGGCTTAAGGCTTCGGCACTGCCGCAGCCTGGGTTTGATTCCCAGCCAGGGAGCTACCCACATACCAAAAAGCAAAAAAAAGAAACAAAAAAAGCAATCATCCTGCAGAGGAGGTATCCCCCCATTTTAGGCATGAAACCAAGGCTCACAAGTTAACGGAGAGGTCCACCTGGAATGTGAGATCTCGAACATGTCCATCTGACCTTGGCAAATGGAGCCTCTCCTCACCTGCAAAACTAGGGAGATGGACAGAAGGTGCTCCTCAGGTTCCTGCAGCTCAGAGTGCTTCTGTAGGAATCCAACAATTAACAGCAAAACTGCACTTCTGTAGAACGCTGCAGCTGGACCAGCCTTGGTTGATGTGGCGTAACTCTCATGAAGATGTTTTATTCAGGTGGCCAGACGTCTAAAAATAAACCTGTCACTTAACTCCACTCTGCCCTGGGTCAGTGCTCCTTCATTTCCCACTCAGTTCAGTTGCACCTTTCTCACCAACACTTCAATACAGAGAGAATGTACTCAAAGAAGGAAAACTAGTAGCAACCAGTCCTCCTAGCTATCACAAATTTGTAAGTGGTGGTCTCGGAGTTACTAACAGGGTTCATGTTCTGGTGCTGGTCCAAACAGCAACAACAGTTATCCCCTAAGTACACTATTGCCAGTATTCCAGCAGCTCCTGCCCCTCGTCACCCGAGTCTCTCCAGCCTGTTCTTTGTCCTGCAAAAGACTCCTACCTTATGTCCCTCTTGTCCCACCTGCACGTTAATCGTATCCTTCGAACCGCTTAAGACCCTGTCCATGATGGCCCATCCATTTCCGCCGAAGATCAGACTCTGAGCCCACACCCCACCGGAGGCCCGGCCCAGCCTGCCTTCCCGGCATCAGTACACTCGACCCATTCTCTTCATATCAGTCACACCGCTCTGAGAGAAAGGGTGAACTGAGTATCTGATTTCAGTTGGAAAAACAGGTAAAAAACGTTTTAGGTGGGATGAGTACCAAGTAATACCTTTTTAAGAAAACATTGGAAAATCAAGAAAAGAAACTCGAAACTTTCACACCTTCTTGCTTTCTTCTGTCTCAATGACCAGTCTTCCCTTTCCACATGCAAAACATCTCAGCCTTGTAGTTCAAGTTGACATGACAGTGGGCTAATGGCAGGGCTGGACGAAGCCCACGCAGGAGAAGACGTGCTAAGGAAGCGGAGAACGTGGCCTCTTCCTGGAAATCGTCATTGCTGACGCGTTGCTCAGCTGCCCGCCAGGCTTAGCTAACTCGGGTTGCACTAATATCCAATCTAAGAATTGTAATAAAACCTTATCATCATGCAACGAACATGAAATACAGCAAAAAGGAAGGAGAGATGAAGTGGTCCTGAGCAGGGATGCTTGCAAAAGAGGGACGCCTTCATGAACTTGGGGAGCTCTTGATCTCAGACAGACCAGCCATGCCAGTTCCCACCCTCAAGACCTGTGTGCTCCCTCGGATTCCAGGCTCCCGTGCCACTGTTAGGGGTGCTGCACACATGAACTTGTCCCATTCTCTTTTTTTATTTAGGTGAAATTTACATAACAAAACGAACCATTGAAGAGAACAATTCCGTGGCGTTGAGTCCAGTCACGAAGTTGTGCACCCAACACCTCTATTATCAGTAGTTCTAACCCTAGAACTAGTTCATCATCCTTTGTGTCTTAAGCCCATTTCCTCCCGGTCTTCAGTGACAGGGAGGAACTACTCATCATCTTCAGCTAATGAGCAAGAGTCTCGCTAGACAACAGCTGGCAGGTTCTAGCATCAGAGCCGTGCGGCTCGGTCCTTGGGATAGGGCCGGACTTGTGACGGGTGCGCGTGGCAGATGGATGCAGCATAAAGCTCTGAATGACAGCGTCTCACTCCGTCAGTGTGAGGAACAGGTTTCTGGACTATGGCTTCTGAGAACCTTCCGTGTGCCTCGGTGCCCTGGACCAGAGGGGGCAGGGGAATGAGGAAGTCTTCAAATTGAATCGGTTAGAAAGCCCTCGGCCCCGCCTCCAGGACAGGGTGGCTGTGGCTCTGGGCCTCCCCCGTGGAACGGGCTTTAAAGGTCCTGTTTGTCACCTGGGTTTCCTAGGCAGGCAGAATGGGACAACACGCCTCTGACGACTCTTGGAGGAAGCGGACAGACTCCCCCCAGAAGTGTTTCCCGTTCTCCCCAGCCCACCCTGCTCCTCCATAGCAGGTTTCTACCGAAGCTCTCGTTGGGCTCGATTGTAACTGTGCTACCCACACAACGTGTCCACACCACCCCGCCAGGGCCGTGGCCTGCGTAGGCCGTGCTGGGAGTAAGCCAGAGCCCACCCTGAAGAGGCTTGCTTGGTGGGTTCCCTGGTGGTGTAGTGGCTAGGGATCGGCGCGCTCAGCACGGTGGCCTGGGTTTGATTCCCAGCCAGGGAACCACCGAAAAAAGAGTGCTTGGCAGCAGGAAGACGGGCTCTAGATGGTGCCAGGGGAGATTCACCAACCATCCCCCTACGAGGGCCAGGAACGGGGGTGCTCCTGGAGGAGCCAGGGGTCTGTCCACGTGACTGCGATGCCTAGTCCTGTGTTCCACTGACTGTGAATTTAACAGTCGA
>PVJL010013716.1:0-31052 GCA_004026885.1 Lyroderma lyra
TCTGGGGGTGACCCCCAAAGCTATCTTGACCTTCAGCCTTGGTGCCTGCACCTGGGTACAATGCACGGTGGGGCTTGGGGACTTTTCTCTCTGACATTTTCATCTTTAGTTGCCAGAGAGCAGTGAGAATCCCAAACCCTGGAGCTTGTGAAGAAGTATCATGGCTCTTCTTTACATTTTTGCTTTGGTAGAGAAAAGCAAAAGATTTTGGTTCAGAATCTCTTTGACTCAAACCTTTGCTATTTTTTAAAATTTCTGGCAATCATGACCCCTTATTACCACACACACACATATGTATATGTATACATATACGCACACGTATATGTATGTGTATTTCTGTATATGTATGTGTATGTGTGTATGTGTGTATGTATGAGTATGTGTGTGTATGTGTGTATCTGTGCATGTGTGTATGTGTATGTGTGTATGTGTATGTGTGTATGTGTATGTGCATGTGTGTCTGTGTATGTGTGTATGTGTATGTGTGTATGTGGGACACAAGGGTCCCACCCCAACCTTTACCTCCCGGTCCCTAGCTATAGTTTAGCCATGCTTAAACAACTCTGGGCATGAAGGCCAACGGACTTTTAGCTTCTGCAGGCATTGCCATACATATTCATTTTTCATTTTATTTTTTTTTTTTGCTTTTTGGTATGTGGGTAGCTCCCTGGCTGGGAATCGAACCCAGGCCGCAGCGACCATACATATTCAAACTACAGATGGCAATAACACAAGGATATGAGCAGGGAAAGATTTCACTCCTCTAACATGGCCCCTGCCATTGCAACCTCCAGCTAGAAGAAGCTACAGAAGACAGACTTTTGTCCCTCAGCACCCCTCAAGAATGAGGAGTGAAAAATAAGCAAGGGGGGACTTTGTTACCCTACAGCAGGTCTGTGAGGAGCCCCTTCCCCGCTCTAACTTTATGTGACTCTGAGGACAGGTAGGCCTGCAGAAAGCTGTCAAGAACTCGCCAAAACCAGTTGAGACCAAGATGGCTGCCTAAGTGACCCCTAAAGGACTTCAAAACTCAATATAATCTAATCTCCATGCTAAATGACACACCTACTGGCACCATGACAGTTGACAATCGTCATGACAACAGGAAGAAAGGACCATAAAAGGACAAAAGGAAGGCAGAACACTGATTTCACAAAAACTGCTATCCCTTTCCCAGAAAAATCCATAAATATTCATCTCGCCTCTTTATATACACCTCCCTCTTATTTCCACTATTCTATTTAGACAACCCCTGAACCCCTAACCGAGGAGAAGCTGAGCTGAGAACAAGGCTCCCGCGTCTCCATTCTCTCTCTGGCCATCGAATGAAGCTTGTGCTGTTAAGACTCCCTTTTGGTCGCATTATTGACTTCGCAGAGGGGCTTCTGGACTCCGGGTAAGAAAATGATGAATTTGCATTTCCTTACCGCTTAAGCTTGGGGTTTTCAATGGCATCCCGGCGTCACCTGCAGCAGGGGCGGTCTGCTCGGGGCACAGGTGATACAGTGCAGGACCTCCAACGCTTTTTACCAGCCCCGTGTGGCTTGCTCAGGATTCAGAGTCCTGGGAGAGAGCACCCATTGCCCAGTGTAGGTCTATTAAAAACAAAATTTAACCGAGTAAATTTGGAGATCTAATTGGCTTTATTAAGCGATTCATGAATCAGGCAGCATCCCATCTGGCAACTAGAAAGGGTGCTCCAAGGAGTTGTACAGAACGGAAGGATTTGATAGTGATAAAGATGAACCAGAACTTGAAGGAAACGTAATCAGGCAGGAGGGTCTATGGGAGGAGGTAGGGCTTATGGACGTTCACTCAAGAACAATTCAGGAAGAACTCTGTGGTTCTAACTGCCTTTTCCCTTTCCTTAAATACCCCCCCCCCCCATTTTTGGCTCCCGGTCCAGGATGTGCAGGTGGCCAGGTCTGCATACCCTGGGGTGCGAGCCTTCTTTTTTGGGGGAGGTGGGCAGGGGTAGTTCCCTGGCTGGGAATTGAACCCAGGCCTCAGCGTTGAGAGCACCAAAGCTTAGTCACTCCTTTTTTTTTTTTTTTTTCTTTTTCCAAAATAAATACTCTGTGGTGATGAAATACCTAGTTGATATTATTTTTAAGTTGACAATAGGAAGAAGGATGGGACAAGGGAGCTATTAGGGAAAGAAGAGAAAGCCTTCTTTTCGGGCCTGGACTTCTTTACTTTGGGGGGAGAGAAGGGGGAGGGTTTTCATTATGGAGATGGCCTCTTCTTTCTATGGGGGACGGAGAGGGCCTATGTAGCAGGTTACTTCACTGGTGCTTGACCAGAAAATTTCGAACTAATTGATTAAGATTATGTTTCGGGGATGAGCTTTTAGCACAAGTGAAGCCATGTTGGGCCTGTGGTTGGTTTGTTTGTTTGGTTTCATTTTTAAACAGGGCCCTCCGGCCTATGCCGTGGTAGGGAGAGGGTGATCTAGTCCATTAGGTTTCCATAGTAGGAAATGTGACTAGAAATTACCCTTTCACCACACGATGGGGGAGGGGGGATCCCCCAAATAGAAACTGGGAGACTAGAGGAAGAGGAAGGAGGAATAGATGTTGAGCATTCCTATCTCCATAAGTGTTCATCTTCAGTCTCAAAGGACCTCATGACCCATCTCACGTCCCTTATAAAGCACCGTGTGCTCATTCCCCATCGGACATGCTGCGTCCAGGCTTCTGTGAAGCTTTATTACGTCCAGGCTTCTGTGAAGCTTTATTACTCACTCTGCCTGGAAGCCTTCCCCTCTCCTCCCCCCACACCCTTACTCATCCTGAAGCCTTCCATTCCAAGGGAGAGCAGGCTTCTAATCCGGGAGAAGGGGCCAATGTGGGACTGGCCCTGGGCCGTGGTCTGTTCTCAGGTGCAATCAAAAACTAAGATGCTGTCACTTTAATGAGCTTGCCTATACATCTCCTACTTTCGCTTCCATCATGGCCTTAACAGTGGCAGTGTCCTGTTACCTTTGAAAGCAATTGTTGAGAAGGTGCCCCTACCTCTCCCGCCTTCCACTTGCTGGGTTTCTGTTCCAGAAAGTCTTCCATGGCCTCTTTTCCAGCAGAACTAAGAAACTGCTACATTTTCTCTCCACTTCATGTCTCACAGATTATTTTGTATCACTCAGGACTCCTTTGAAAAGAGAGAAATTCATTCAAATTGGTTTTATTGGTTCATGTAACTGAGAATTCTTGAGGGTTTTTCTAAGTTTTAGTATCCAAATTCTCCAACAAAGTAATCAGGGAATCAATCCATCTGTATTAGTTGTTAAATCCCGTGTAAGAAATCACCCTGAAATGTATGGCTCAGAACAAGAACCCATTATGATTCTTCACTATTTCTGAGGTTCAAGAATTCAGGAGCAATAATGTTATGTGTTAACTATATGTTAATAAGAACAAAAATTCAGGAGCACCTTAGCTGAATGGTTCTGGCTTGAGGTCTCTCACGAGGCTACAGGTCAGACGTTGGCTGGGCCTGCAGCCTCTGCTTCCAAGGAAGCCCCAGCTTTCAAACTGGTACATTCTTCCCACACAGGCCTCTCGACTGGGCTGCTTGAGTGTCCTCACAGTGTGGTAGCTCGCTTCCCCTAGAGTGAGAGACCCAGAAAACCAAGGCAGAAGCTGCAATGCCTATTATGAGCTGGGCTTGGAAGTCAGACATCGTCACTTCTGCCGTACTCTATCGGACACACAGAACATCTCTGACTCCGTGTGGGATGAAACCATAGCAGTGCATGAAACACAAGAGGTGGTCACGGGGGGCCATCTCAGAGACGCCTTCCACAGCGCCCCTGATCATTCCTTCCCTGTTCACGCTGCTTTTCCTGTGTGTAGGCGTCATTGTCAAGCAGGCGTTCCTGGAGCAGTGACAAAGATGGCCACCAAATCTCCAGGCTTGCATTTTTACAAACAAGTGCGAAGCAAGTATTACCTCTTTCCCCGAAGTTCTGGCCAAAGTCCCCAGCCTGACTCTGATTGGCCAAACTGGTATATGTGCTTCTCTCTGAACCAATCGCTAGGGTCTACAGGTACCACGCTCTTATTGGTCAGACCCAAGCGACGCCCCCAGCCCTGGACCCAAGGGTGGAGTTGGCAGCACAGAGACTCATGGAGGGAATAACGGAATAGTTCCCAAATGAAAAATCAGGGTGTCATTACTGAGCCAATGTTAATGGATATTGAGCAGGAAAAACATGTGTTCACTTCATCTTCCTCCCTTCTTCTCCAAATGCACATTTTAGCATTTTTCCCACGGAATCATTTACTTTCTTGGCTCATTTTCTGTGGTTGAGAGAATTCTAAAATGGTCTCCAATTTCCACCCCCTGGTGTACACTTAGCACCTCCCAGTTATTCATTGGAACACTAATCTAGATACTTCTGTGGAGGAACGCTGCAAATGTAATTAAGGCCCCAGTGCAGTGGACTTTAAGACAGGGAGAGCATGTTGGTGGGCCTGACCTAATCAGGCGAGCCCTTAAAAGGAACAGGGTTCTTCCTGGGAAAGGGGGTTCAACGAGGGAGTGAGAGTCAACATGTGAGAGACTCTCTGCCATGGACTTGGAAGATAGAGGGGACCATATGGCAAGAAATGCAGGCAGCTTCTAGGAGCTAAGGGTGGCCCCTGGCTGACAGCCTGCAAACACCCAGGAACCTCAGTCCTACAAATGCAAGGGACTGGATTCTGCCAACGATCTGAATAGCTTGGAGGTGGATTTCCCCCAGAGCCTCCAGAGAACTCAGCCGTAGTCTCAGTTTTGTGAGACCCTGAGCAGAAAAGCCAGTCACACATTGCCGTCCTTTCAAGCTACAGATTTGTGAACTAATAAGCAAATGTTATTTCAAGTTGTGAAGTTTGTGGTTCATTGTAGGCAACAATAGAAAACAAGCACAATTCCCAATGGACTCTAAGATCGATACAATAGGGAACTTCTCCTGGGTCTCCCTAACCTCCTAACCACCAGTGAGACCTGGAACATAAGACGTCCGTCTTCCCGTTTCCAGTCTCACCGTCTGGGAAACAGACAGGAAACTCAGCTCCTCATCATTCTACCCTGACCCTGCAACTCCCAACTCCCCCGCCCTTGGGGCCCGACCAAGGAAGTTCCTCTGCTTGGCTTTCCACAACTAACCTGTGCCCCACCAGGCCTGAGAGGGCAGCTTGACCAATCTCTGCTGCCCAGACAGTAGAGACCTTTGGCCAACTTTATTGATCTGAACTCCTGGGCAGGCAGTTGGACCAACGGACAGACGCCATGAGGGCTCTGCTGCTCCTGGGGTCCCTGCTGGTGAGCCTGGAGTCAGCACATTCGGTGAGGGCTGTGGGAACTGGGAGGATTATGCTGGGATGGCCCTTGGGGTCCCTATCACAGCCTTGGTCTCTGCCCAGGACTATCGGTCCAGGTGATAGGAAGGCCTGAGTGGAAAGGTGAGGCCAGCCCAGAGGCCCAGGCAGAGGAGAGAGACAGCCAGAGCCTGTGGATGTGAGGGCATGGTCCATTTCTGGGGGAGAGGGGCCTTGAGGAGGGCGGAGGAAGAAGGGGTCAAGGTCTTATGAGAAAATCTCAACATTTTTGGGCTGTGAGAAGAAACTGGGGACGAACGTGGGATCAGGGACTGGCTGTGACTTCCTGGGCAAATTCCCTGCCCTCTTCTCTCCTCCTGCAGGCTCCACCTTGGAAAGCCTCAGAGCACGGAGCACATGAACACACAGTGGGTAGGTAGCCTGGCTACGCCCCCCAAGATACCGTTGGGTGGGAAAGAATATGGTTGGGAGTGTGCCAATAGTCAGTCTCTTCGATCGAAGAGTGGGATCCTGGGCACAACCGTCACTCTTGTCTCCAGTCATCTGGCTGGTATTCAGGCCTGAGTGCCTGCTGTGTGCCAGATCTGTGCCCGTGGGCAGTGGGTGCCCAGAGCGATAGTGAGCTGTATGCTCCTTGAGGGCAGGACTTGGTCTGTATCTGAGTGCCCAGTCCAGTGCCTGCCAGTCTTCCTCAGTTTCCCTAGCCTCCCCTCCTCTTTTCCTTTCCTCGATAAATCTTGCATCAGTCATGCCACACAGAGGCCAGGGCCTCAGTGGACAAGGAAGGATCAAGAGCTGGGTTCTGGAGCCCAAATGCCTCAGAATCCTGGCTTCATCACTTATGAGCTGGGGGACTCTTGGTGAGTGACATGACCTCTCCAAACTTCAATTTCCTCATCTGTAAAACCAGGCTGGTAGTAGTAAACCTCTTAAGGTTGTTGGGAAGGAGAAATGAGTCATAAATCCATGTAAGGCACTCAGCCCACCATCAGGTGCATGGTAAATGCTTAAAATATATTAGCTTTTCTTATTAAGTTCCCTTGTAGGTGGGGGTTGTCTGCCATCTCCCTCTCCTCAAACCCTGCCATAGCTCTCCATTGCCTTCATTCTTCCAGGCACCAAATATTCACCTAGAACTGTAAACTGATGGCCCCTGCTGTGCCGAACCTGGCCTGGCCGGGTCAGGCCCAGCCCCTTAACCTGGCGCTGAGGCCCAGCACATCCAACCCAGACCGCTCTCTGCTCCTTTGCCTGATCCAGCCCGGGTACCCTGCCCTTGCCTAATTACTTAGGATGATCTTCCTCTCTGTCCATCCCATTTACATCTTAAAAGTCCATCTCAGACCCCTCTCTCTCCCTTTACTGTGCTGTCCCTGGTTTGGCCCTCAGCAAGTGCCATTGTGCCTTTAAGAACAGAATAGCAGCCAGTGTTTATTGAGCAGGTACTATGTACCAGGCTAAGAGTTTTGTAGGCTTTATCTCATTTAAGTTTCACAGAGCTCCTGTGAAGCAGACAGTCAATTCCTGTTCGTGGTAGTCATGTTCTATAAAGTCACTGTGAGGGGAGTGCCCTGGTGGTGTAGTGGCTTAAAGGCTTTGGCGCTGGCGCTGTCAGCGCTGCGGCCTGGGTTCGATTCCCAGCCAGGGAACTACACACACACACACACACACACACACACAGTCACTGTGAATACTGTATTAGCAAATATACTTAACCAGAGCTCTTAGAGGAAATCTAAAGTTGGGTTCCTGTGAGTCTCCGGTCACAATGTTTCCATCAACTGTCAACATATAAACTTGTTTTATGTGTGATTCTGTCTAAAGACTTCTTGCTTAATGTGTACTGTTGATTCGTTCACATTGAACTCATAGCCAATGGCACTGAAACTCAGCTTGGACGAAACTTATCAAAGACACACATATTCTCCATGAGGCACATCCCAGCCCACCTGTACTTTAGAACACTAGACAGTGCTTCAGCGCCATGGGGGCCATTTTCAACAGCAAAATCACCTACCAAAAGCACAAAATACGAAAAATGTGGCACTCAATAGACCATGAAAAGGACATTTGTTTACAGTAGAAGAACTGAAATAAGCAGCAGCATGTCACCTGGTTTGACCTCAGCTGGAGACTCGAATTTTTCACCGCTCTGTGCATGTCTATGAAGGACTGTTAAAGCCCCTCAGGAATCAGTCTGGGGGTTATAAATAAATTTTTGTAAGAAGGCAGATTCACAAATATAGAATCTGAATGATGAGGACCAATTGGTACTATTTTAAAAATTATAATAGTAATCTAGTTTTATTGCCAAAACTTTAGAAATTACAGAAGTGCAAAAGAAGAAAAACGTCATCCATAATCTGCTGGGTTTCTTTTTTATGCATATGTATTTGTATAAAAATAGGGCCATACTGACATGCTGTTTGTAATTTGTTCAGAAAGGTATGAATACCTTTCTGTACTAACATAACTACATCGTCATTTAAAAAATTTTTATTGTAAAATCCACATAACATAATCTTATTATCTTAACAATTTTAAGTGTACAGTTACGTGTATTAACTGTACAATGTTCATGTTGTATAAACATCACCACCACCACCCAGCTCCAGAACTCTTTTCATCTCGCAAAACTGAAACTCTTTGGCTGTACTATTATTGCCATTTTACAGAGAGGAAACTAAGGCCTAGAGGAGTCAAGTGACTTCAACATTTAACAAGTATTTATGAAGACAGTCTTCTAAAGTGGGGGACTGTAGACCTCCCCAATGTCACACAGCCAGTAGGTTCTGGAGTCGGAGTCTGCTCCAGCGGTGGGACTCTGAACCCAACTTCTTCTTCTTCTTTTTTTTTTTTTTTTTGGTATGTGGGTAGCTCCCTGGCTGGGAATCGAACCCAGGCCGCAGTGCTGACAGCGCCGAAGCCTTAGCCACTACACCACCAGGGAACTCCCCCAAACCCAACTTCTTGAGCTTGAAGGCACAATGATCTTTTCGAGGGTCTATCCTTTTCCAGCCAGACCCTGAGGGTGGTACCTGGGAGGCTGGGCACAGGGAACATCCTCAGAGAGTGTGTCACCATTGCAGTTCTCACTGTCACTGGGGAGCCCTGCCACTTCCCTTTCCAGTACCGCCGGCAGCTGTTCCACAAATGCACCCACAGGGGCTGGCGCGGCCCCCGGCCCTGGTAAGATGACCCAGCACGGGCTGGGGCGGGGACTCTCCTTGGAGAGAAGGGGCTGTGACAGGGGAGGGTGGCCTGGGTAGAGCTGGGAGCCTTATCTTTTCCTCTAGGTGTGCTACAACCCCCAACTTCAAGCAGGACCAGCAATGGGCGTACTGCCTGGAGCCCCAGAAAGTACAAGGTGCCACGCACAGCCTCGGGAGTGGACCCAGGCCCTCTCCTTCCCCCTAGTTAGTCTCCTGGGTATCATCAGACCCTACACACCTGGGATTCTGGGTCCACCCAGCTTCTTCCCTCCCTCCAGAGGGGGAAGCTCTGGGAGGGGGGTAGCCCCATTTTGCAGGTGGGTAAACTAAGACCTGGAAACCTGGTCATAAAACAAACAGGTTTGAGTATTGGACATGGCTCCCATCTGTCTGACTCAGGCTCCCCGTTCTTCCTTCCACCGTGTCCATCTCTCAGACCACTGCAGGGAATACAACCCGTGCCAGGGGGGAGGGACCTGTGTGAACATGCCCAGCGGCCCACACTGCATCTGTCCAGAACACTTCACCGGGAAGCACTGCCAGAGACGTGAGGAGACCCCGAGGGGCAGGGCGGGGGACTGGGCCACGGGAGCAGCCCTGCACCCCTGGAGACTTGGCGTGGCCCCAGCCTCTCCTGAGACCCCCCTCCCCCTCTTTGTCCCCAGAGAAGTGCTATGAGCCTCAGCTTCTCCAGTTCTTCCATGAGAATGAAACATGGCATAGCCTTGGGCCTGCGGGTGTGACTGAGTGCCAGTGCCAGGGTCCCGGAGCTCACTGTAGGCCACTGGCCAGTCAGGGTGAGTGGATGGGTTGGGGACGGGCAGAGAGGGAGGTCAGAGGTGGGGAGGACATGGCAGGGGCCGGCTGCTGCGCCTGCGGGAGGAGCCGCGCGCTCTGCTTTGTCTTTGGGCCCCACGGTGGCTCAGAGGGCCCCACGGTGGCTCAGAGGGCCCCACGGTGGCTCAGAGTGCCCCCTCTTTCAGACTGCCGCACCAGCCCGTGCCTCAACGGGGGCCGCTGCCTGGAGGCGCAGGGCCACCGCCTGTGCCGCTGCCCAGAGGGCTACGCAGGGCGAATCTGCGACGTGGGTGAGTTAGGGGCTACCGGAAGCAGAAGCCCCGCCCCCACGTGGGGGACAGCTGGCAGCGAGGAACGAGCGGGCAAAGCGGCGGAAGGGCAGAGGGGCCGCGCTACCCCTTGGCTGCAGGCAGCCTCCTCTCTCCCCAGACACGAAGGCGAGATGCTACGACGGCCGCGGGCTCAGTTACCGCGGGGAAGCGGGGACCACGCGCTCAGGAGCGCGGTGTCAGCCTTGGGCCTCGGAGGCCACCTACCGGAACCTGACGGCGGAGCAAGCACTGACCTGGGGCCTGGGCGACCACGCCTTCTGCCGGTGCGCCGAGTGTTGCGGGGACAGGCGGCTCCGTCCTCCCCAGGCTCCTCTGGGGTTCCCCCAGGTTCGAACCGTGCTCCTTCCTGTGGTCACAGGAATCCGGACAATGACACCCGCCCGTGGTGTTTCGTGTGGAGCGGCGACCGGCTGAGCTGGGAGTACTGCGAGCTGGCACAGTGCCACGCCCCAACCCAGGCAGCTCCCCTGGTCCTGCCTGAGCGCCAAGAGCGCCCCTCGCCCTCTCTCTGGACCCTGCAGGAGCCTCAGACCGCGACTCAGACCCCACCACGATTAGGTAGTTGGGAAGGGCCGGGAAGTCCGAGCCGAGGGGGCGGAGGGCAGGCGGCGTTCCAGCCGCTGCGGATCTCCCTGTCCTTAGCTCGGGCTTCTCTACAGCCTCGGGCGCGATGCCGGAGCAGTGGCCTCCCTTGCACAGGCCGCGCCAGGCGGTCTGTGGTCAGCGGCTCCGGAAACGGCTTTCCTCATTGAGGCGCGTCGTCGGGGGCCTGGTGGCGCTGCCCGGCGCGCACCCCTACATCGCTGCGCTGTACTGGGGCCATAATTTCTGCACCGGCAGCCTCATTGCCTCCTGCTGGGTGCTGACAGCGGCTCACTGCCTCCAGAACCGGCCAGTACCGTCCCCGCAATGCCAGCCAGGGACCCGGCTGCTCTCCTCTGTGCCCAGCTTCCGCGCCGCCTTCGAACCTATTCCCTGTGCTCCCCCCACCCCATCCCCATGTCCCCTCTAGAGCTCCCCAGGAGGAAGCTGAAACTCAGGAAGGGGCTGGGGAACTGGGGGCGCCCTCAAGCCGCCCGTGGCCGGCTCTGAGCGCGCGTTCTCTCCCCACCCTGCCCACAGGCCGGCGCCGGAGGAGCTGACGGTGGTGCTGGGCCAGGACCGCCATAACCAGAGCTGTGCGCAGTGCCAGACGCTGGCGGTGCGCGCCTACCGCCTGCACGAGGCCTTCTCGCCCATCACCTACCAGCACGACCTGGGTGCGTGGGGACGCCCCGCGGGAATGGTGGGGAGGGCTCGGAGCCCCGCTTCCCGGCCTCACGCTCCTCCCCGCCCGGGTTAGCGCTGCTGCACCTGCAGGAAAGTGCGGACGGCAGCTGCGCACGCCTGTCGCCTTCCGTTCAGCCTGTGTGCCTGCCGAGCAGTGCCGCCGAACCCGAGGATGCGCTCTGCGAGGTGGCCGGCTGGGGCCACCAGTTCGAGGGTAGGCAGAGGGCTCGGGGCGGGGTGTGGGGGGGTGTGGGGGGTGTGGTGGAGACCTCTGATGACTGGGATGGGCCAGAGAAGCCCGCAGCACTGGGACCACCAGGGACAGAAGGAGCTGAATTGGTCGCTTGTGGGGCGGTGCAGGGCCTTTGACTGCAGCCCGCTTCTCTCGGAACCTGGGGTTCACTGTTGGGGGCCCCCAAATCTGAGGAGTACGGGAAGAATCATACTTTCTCTTGGTTGACTCTGGGCGCTGGACTGCAAGGCTAAAGGACACCAGCCCATGCTCAGACAGGGTGGATAGCTGGGGAGCAAGGTTTCCAGATGCTGGCTGGGAAGCGGGATGGGCTTCCAAAGCAGCCCTGCCCCACGCTGCCCATTCACATCCCATTCCTCTGAGGCCTCAGTTTCTTGGTCTATGAAATAGGGTTACTGGGAGCTCCTTCCCTCACGAGCTAACTGTGAGGGAAGCTGCAGGTCAGAGGGTTTGGAGAACCTAAAGCAGCCAGGTCCATGGCCCCAGCGGCCAGAGACGTTGCGAGGGGTGTGAGGAAAGCGCTTTGGACTCCTAGGGGCCGAGGAATATTCCAGCTTTCTGCAGGAGGCGCAGGTACCGCTCATCCCTCAGGAACGCTGCTCCGCCTCGGACGTGCACGGCACTGCCTTCACCCCTGGCATGCTCTGCGCTGGCTTCCTGGAGGGCGGCACTGACGCGTGCCAGGTGAGCCCTTGGACTCTCTTCGCGCCCTCCTCTCACCCATCAAGTGCAGATCCCAGTCCAGGAGGAGCACTGAGCCGCGTGTCTCCAACCCAGGGTGACTCCGGGGGCCCGCTGGTGTGTGAGGACGAGTCCGCAGGGCGCCAGCTCGTCCTGAGAGGCATCGTCAGCTGGGGCTCGGGCTGTGGTGATCGCAACAGGCCAGGTGTGTACACCGATGTGGCCAACTACCTGACCTGGATCCGGGATCACACGGCTTCCTGACCTCTCAGGAACTCGCCTTTGCCTGCTGGGCGATTCTGGAATGGGAGGAGGGCACGATCCTGGACAGCAAGGACCGTTCCAGCACGCCTGCCCAGCTCCAGGCATAGCGCGCGCACTCAATAAAGTGCTTTCGGCAATGCTTGCGAGCACAGCACTTCAGGGGCACCACTGGGAAATGCTGAGACAGCAAACCTGTGCACAGCTTCTCCACACCCCACACAGCAGGGTCTATTGCGATCTTACACAAGATTTCCATTCATTTCCAGGGCTGGTATGAACCCCCAGCCCTGTGCAAGGTGACTCCACATACTAGTCCTCCTATGAAACCTATTCACATTTTAAATTTATGGAGAAGTTCTCAATCTCAACTATATATCAGAATCACGTGGGGAACCTACACCCCAAATCCACCACAGATCGATTAAAGCAGCACGATGGGGTGTGGGCAGTGGTAAGCTTTAAAATTTCCTAGGTGATTACAAGGGCAGCCGCAGGAAGAACCATGGTTAGAAATGTTTGACTTCAAAACAGTGGTGCGGACCCTTCGGGCTGGCGACTCCCACTCACGTGGAAGACCCCAACTCCCGCCCGACCGGGTGCATTAGGGCAATGAGCCTCAGAGGGTGGTCCCTGGACCCGGAGGCAGTAGAGTCCCCAGGGATCTGGTTAGACATGCCTATTTTCAGGCCACGCGCCCTACTACTGAATCAAGCTGAGCTGGGGCCCAGCCATCTGTTTCATAGTTTCTCAGGGAGATTCCGATGCTCCTACCGTTTGAGAATCCTGTTCTGGGGGTGGAATGGTTTCCAGGCCGAGACATCCGTCTGTCCAGACACCGCATCTTTTTGTTTTGTTTTGTTTTCACATCCTTGTGTACTGTCCTGGATGGGCCATTCAAGTTGGTTTTGGAGGATTATCTTGACCCCACGGGATCCCCTCCTAAATTTAGAACTTCACCAGGCTAAGATGTGAACCCCTCCCCCCATTCTTCCGCAGTAGGTGGCCGCTCTGTGCCCCTGCTGTGCCTGACGTCATAACCCCGCCCCCACACACGTCACAGTGCCCGGGGAGCTCCAGGCGGCGGCAGCCCCGCATCCCTCGGAAGTGCGGGGTGAGGGGCATGCTCTGACTGGAAATGAGCGAGTGGAAGGGCTTCATCAGCGCCGTGCTGCGGGACCAGCGAATCGACGACGTGGCCATTGTGGGTCACTCCGACAATCGCTGCGTGTGGGCGTCAAAGCCCGGGGGCTTGCTGGCAGCCATCTCGCCGCAGGAGGTGGGTGTGCTCGCAGGGCCGGACAGGCTCACCTTCTTGCAGGCAGGCCTGAGCTTGGCAGGCCGGCGCTGCTGCGTCCTCCGAGACCACCTGCTGGTGGAGAGCGACGGCGTGCTGGACGCGCGCACGAAGGGGCTGGATGGGCGCGCGGTGTGCGTGGGCCACACCCCGCGCGCGCTCCTGGTGCTCATGGGCCGGCGGGGCGTGCACGGGGGCATCCTCAACAAGACGGCGCACAAGCTGATTCGAGGGCTGCGTGCTCAAGGCACCTAGCAGGGCCGCGAGGCAGCAGAGGAGCCAAAATAAAATCAGACCTGGGCATCGCAGACTCGTCCTCGGGGTGCGTGTGTGTGCGTGTGGGTGTGCGTGTGTGGACTTCCTGGCGATGACACCCGTTTCATGGACGATCCTTGCAGCAGGGTCGCCTGGTGGGTCTGGGATTATGAGTCCAGAGGTTTCCCAACTTCCTTCCTGTGCCCTAGACTCAGCCCTCCCTTGGGTGCCCTGCAGAAGCCTCTGACCTGACTCCCCAGAGTCCAGGGGCCTGGGTGCCTTCTCAGGGTCCTTAAGACACTACAGATGAGCAAGAGTCCCAGGGAGCAGCCTTCTCAAACCCTCTAGCTCAGGCTTGAGCATCCTTTCCCACAAAGTTTTTCTTACCTCGGGGCAGGATAAGTGGTAAAAGGAGTCTCCTCCCCACCCTCTCACTCACATCCCCCCCCCCCCCAGACCGGAGGTGGGTGTACTTCTCACCTCTTCCAGTTGGCAGGAGGAAGCACCAGCTAGGGTATTGTGAGAGGGTGACAGGGTAAGGCTGGTAGCTTGGGGAGCAGTTCTGGGGCTCCGAGGCCCTTGCATCTCCCCTCACATACCTCACAGCGGGTGGGTGAGGGAATGTGTCCAAGACCATCACAACTGGGTCTGGGCCTTATGGTCTCTTCCTGCTCCCTCGGGGTCCAAAGGCTCCAGGTATGTCCCTAGACTAGAGGGAGGAGCTTTGGCACCTTCTACCCCTTGATCCTCCCTCCACAGGCCTCAGTTAGGGGTGGGGGCAAGGCTATGGAGGAGTGGAAGTGAAGACTTGGGTGGATTTAAATGAGACCCAGTTTATTCCCAAAGATAGGGGACAAGGGTGGGAGGAAACGTAGCTGGTCCCTGAGCCCTGTGCGCTGGACATAGGGCATGACCTCTCCTGCCTCTCTCTACGCTCCTGGTCCCCTCGCCCAGTAGCCCTGACAAGCCCCCACATGTCACTTGTTTTCCAAGAACTGATCTTGTCCCAGAAAGAGGGCGGGAGGGAGCCAGAGGCGAGGAGAGGCCGGAGATCCGCCTGGTACACTGGGGAGTGGGGGTGCAGACGGCCCTCCTGACACTGACCTTCGGGGTGGCCCCAGGCCCTGGGGGACTTCCAGGGAGTACCAACTGTGGATTGGACTTACTAAGGCAAAGCCAGGCAGATTGTGGGGGTGAACTTGCAGGCTGGCTTTCAGGGCACAGTGGTCTGTCTTTGAGAGGGGAGATAGTGCTGCTGACCCCCAAACCATGGTCTGTCCTTCCCCCCCAGACAAGAGCAAGTAGACTTTCAGGTGCAGAACAAAAGTTTTTTTCTTTTTTTAAATCAGGCAGTGTTGGGAAAGGAAGGGCACTGTAGTGGTGGTGCAGAAAGCTGGGTGAGGATGAGGAGAATGGTATTGTGGAGGAGGGGAGCCGGCCAGGAGAGGGTGAGAATTTAGCTAGTGACTCAGGCACCACATCTATACACGAGCGAACAGCTGAAAGTCACATACTCAGACTCACCCTTACTCCTCCCAGCCCAGTTGTGTGGACACAAGGACAGAAGCACAGGCCTCCAAACAGTGCAAAGGACAGGAAATTATGCCCAGGTGCCCTGCAGCCTGTACAGAGCCCCCACAGGTACACGGTCATGTACACATGGGCAGGCTGACACACAGGCCAGCACGCCCACTCTCAGTCCCACAGCCCAGACCTCCGAGGACCTGCACCAGGACTGGCCTCCACCTGGACTACACAGGCATACCCTTCTGCCCTTTTACCCCGGGCACCAGGCACAGGCCCTTCCCCACCCCAGGCAGCAGTCTGGGCTGAAGCCTAGAGGTGGGTGGCATTATGGTGAGCAGGCAGGGCAAGGCGGGGGGAGGGTGTGGCTGGGGGCAGCTCTTCCAGGAAGACCCTGGCAGGCAGTGGGGGTGAGCGGGGCAGTGGGGGTGAGCGGGGCTCGGGCCTGGCATAGCACAGGATGGCGCGGGTGATGAGGCGGTCCAGGGGCTTCAAGGAGTGCATCCAGGGGGGCAGGAAGTCCCACGTCTGCAGACACTTGGGCAGGTGCTGGGGGCTGCGATTCTGCAGGATACTGATGAGCGCCACAAAGGCCAGCAGGGCCCCGAAGGGTGTGCCCACACCTACCATGGCCTGCCAGCCTGCCATGGAGATGCCAAACACCAACGAGGGCAGCAGCAGGAAGCACAGCAGGAGGTAGAGGACAGCAAACCAGCGGTACTTGGCCGTGCGTTTGCCCAGTGCCTTGGCCATGCGGATGGGCAAGCGTGTGCAGGGCACTGGGTACCACAGCAGGATGCCTGAGATGTTGAAGAAGAAGTGGCAGAGGGCGATCTGTGGGGCAGAGGGTGAGGGGGCCGAGATGGGCATGGGCCCAGCGTGCTCCCGAGCCGGGCAGGCCGGAACAGATAATAGGGGCCCAGCCTGTTCTGGGCAGCAGGAAAGTCACCCCTTAGGGCTGATGTGTCCCCTGGTAAAATATTGAAACACTCTGGGCCAGGCAGCAAATAACCACTGCCCTGAACTCTCGATGTCCCCCCCATGGACCCCTCTCCTAGGAATTCCCCAGCAGATCCCGCCCACAGCCAGCACCTAAGATTCCTCCTTGTTAGTTTCTGGCAGCCTCCTGATGGGCCTGTGCCCTGGCCCCAGCCCCTGGCTGGTCATTACTCCTTTGCTCTTAGGACAGCAACCCCTCTGCCATGTGTCTTCCTACTCATCCTTGATCCCCCAAACTGAGCCAGGACCCCTCTCATAGCCCCTCTTCCTGAGAGGGCACGTCTCACTCCCTGCTTATTGGTATCATTCTAAATCACGTCTCCCTGATAGATCCAAGGTCCTGAGGGTAGCACCAGTTCCACTTTGCCCATATGGTTGGCACAGACCCTGGCATAGTGGGTAGCCCCTAGCCCAGTTGAAACCATTGGCTACATGTTGTCCCACTCTGGGTCAGTGCCCTGCCCTAGTCCTGGCCTGGTCCCGCCCCACGCCCCAACCCCAGCCCCGGTCCTGGCCCCACGCCCCATGCCCCAGCCCCGGCCCGGTCCCGCCCCACGCCTCAGCCCTGGTCCTGGCCTGGTCCCGACCCATGCTCCGGCCCCAGCCCGGTCCCACCCCACGCCCCAGCCCCGGTCCTGGCCCCACGCCCCATGCCCCAGCCCCGGCCCGGTCCCGCCCCACGCCCCAGCCCCGGTCCTGGCCCGGTCCCGACCCATGCTCCGGCCCCAGCCCGGTCCCACCCCACGCCCCAGCCCCGGTCCAGCCCGGTCCCGCCTCCCGCAGGGCCACTCTCCCAGGCCCACCTGGAAGGCGCTGGACAGCTTCTCCCGGGGGCTGGCCAGCGCAGCCAGGATGGCCGTGGTGGTGGTGCCAATGTTGGAGCCCAGTGTGAGGGGGTAAGCACGCTCGATGCTGATCACACCCAGACCTGGGGGGGGGGGGCAGGGAGCACGATGCATTCTCCACAGCTCCTCCTCAGCCCCTTCCTTGCCATCCCAACCCCCAGCAATGGGCACTCACCGATGAGTGGGGTGATGGCTGAAGTGAACACAGAGCTGCTCTGGACAACGAAGGTCATGCTGGCACCCACCACCATGGCAAAGTAGCCTGTGGCCCAGTTGAAGGGGGCGGGGAAGTCTGTGAGGAAACCCATCCCAGCAGGGTCAGTGGATGGACATTGGGAGGGCAGCAGAGACCTTCCTTGAGGAGGAGGTCTGGGATACCAGCCTCCCAGTGGGTGTCAGTCTCTGCTCAACAGCAGTGCGTCCACTGGCCCCTGAATTAAAGGCCCTTCTTAGCCTGGCTCCATCACGCCTTTGGCCAGGCTGTCCCCTCTGCCAGGATAGTCTTTCCGCTCCTAAACCCTCAGCCCTCCCTGACCCAGCCCTTGGGCAGCCTTTCTTTCTCCTTCCTCTGAGCTCCCTTCCCGCATTTGTCATCACGCAGTATCCTGGAAGCTCAGAATAAAGCTTAAAATGAAAATCAAATGGTGTCACAGCCATGCCCCCACCCCCCGAGGGCCCCCATCACTCTTAACAGAGGCCGGGCTGTGAGCACAGATGGCGGCCTGTGACCCGGTCTCCCGCTCCCTCGCTGGCCTCTCCCTGCCTCTCAGCCTCCCTCACCCAGCTCCCACCACGCCGCTGGCCGCCTTTCAGGGCCACAGACCCGCCCGGCTGCTTCCTGCCTCTGAGCCTTTTCCCTGCTGGTCTCCAGGAGGACACTTCAGCCACACCTTGACTCCTCCTTATTTAGGTCTCTGCTCAAATGCCACCTCCACACAGAGCCCGCGGACCGCCCATCAACAAGCAGCCACACCCTATGGCAGTGGCTCTCCACCTTCCTAATGCCGTGACCCTGTAATACAGTCCCTCATGGTGTGGTGACCCCCATAACATTATTCTCGTTGCTACTTCATAACTGTAATGTTGCTACTGTTATGAATCGTCATGTAAATCTCTGACATGTGTTTTCCGATGGTCTTAGGCGACCCCTGTGAAAGGGTCGTTCCACCCCCAAAAGGGTCACGACCCACAGGTCGAGAACCGTCGCCCTACTGTGTTGTCCCTTTCGCTTTCTCCTCGGCAGCTCTTTCTTTTTCTCTGAATGTATCCAACTCGATCATGTCTTTTTCATCGCCCTCTCTGCCTCTGGGCTCCGAGCCCCCTGAGGGCAGGGTCCATCTCAGCGCCTCACCTCTGCATGCCCAGTGCTACCTCGGCTTGGAGCACCCTAGGGGTTTGATGACTATTGATCAAATCAATGACCTCTGGGACTCTCTCTAGAGCCACCTGCTGGAATGGGACCACAGCCAGAGGCAGTTACAGATCCCTAGCTGCTACCAACGTAGGGGCCTAGAGATCACCCATTCCAACCTCTTCTTTGCTCACATGGGGAAACTGAGTCTCGGAGATGGTAGAGCTTTAACCAGATCACAGTGAGGCAGTGGCAGGATTTGGTGAGATCTGGAAGGGCCTGTCCAGGGGCCTGCGCACCCACTGCTTAGGCTCACCGGTGTTGATAACCTTCTGAATGACCTTGGCCACCTGGCCCTTGAGCAGAGAATTGAGCATCTTGACGAGGAGGATGAGGCAGGTACACAGGACCACCAGGGAACCAGCCAGCAGGATGAGCCCCACGGCCAGGTCAGGCAGGCTCGTGTCCACGAAGATATGGTTGCCTGTTGGAGGGTGTCAAGCAGCTGAGAGCTGAGCCCCAACCCGGTTCCAGTCCCCCACCATTGCCACCCGCTTGGGCTTGGAGCCTGAGGCCCCACTTCGGTCTCCTTAAACCTCAGCAGCAGGCCTGACCCAAGGCCAGGAGCTGGACACAGCAGTGACCAAGTAGGGGGTGGCCCTAGTGACCAAGTCAGGCTCAGCCCCTGCCAGGCCAGGCCTCCCCCACAGTGTGGGCACTCACATTTCTCCATGGTGGCATTTCCAAGGGTCCAGCTGGTGTTTCCCTCTGCTCTGGGCATGGGGGTGGGAGCCTAGAGTAAGAGGAGGGTGACTTAGAGAATTTAGGAAAATGCAGCATGGGGTTGGGATTAAGGCAGAGATTAGGGAGAGACGGAGGGTGGGAGGTGGCCATGGGCCTCCTGGCTATGTGCCTTTGGGTAGCTTGCTTGCCCTCTCTGAGCCTGTCCTCTCTGCTGAAGACATGCAGGTCTTCTGCCACTCGAGAATCTGGCCACAGTCAGCCCTTTGACATTCTGTCCCTTTAGTCCACTACTCTGGCTCTTCTCGGGCTCATGGTCTGGTGGCTTCTTGTCCTTGTTTCTCCCACCTCTCCATGGCAGTGAGTGCCACTGACCATGCTTCTCATCTTCTGCAAACTCTCCCTTCCCCATCTTTTATTACCAATCCTTGGAGCTGCCTTCTCCTCCCTGGCATCCTTGCCCCAACCTCTGCCCTGAGGCACCTTGCCCGAGCTCCATCTGCTTCTCACTCAATTCCTCATCCGGAGAGGGGCAGGCGGCAGAGGACCACTGGGGGGCCTTTGAGGGTCTAGGACCCACATCTCTCCCCTCCCCCACCTACTATCAATGAAGAGAGGGGGTTTTCGGGGGAGGGCCCTCTATCCAGAAGGCCCAGGGCCAGGAAGGTAGCCTCAGTGAGGGGCTCAGGCTGAGTGGGGAGGTGGGGACGGGGGAGTGTGCTGGGGTAGAGGCAGCAGCTACTCAGTTCCAGGCCACTGTCACCACCCAGGGACACAGCCCAGCATGGCCAAAGGGCCTTATCTATAAGGGAAACCACACCTCTTTAGTTGTTGATAAATGTAAATTTTTGCAATCTATAAATGTTGGCAACCACTTTAAGACATGCTTTACAATCCTGTGAAGGCCAGTCTGGGGGCCACTAATTTGTAGCCTTGTTGGGTTAGAGTTATTTTTTTAAATGCACCCTGGGGTGCCTCCCCTTTCCCCCAGATCCCAGCAGTGAAAGGATAAAGTGGGCTTGGTTCGGCTGGGGAGCGCCATCTCACAGAGTGGGAATGAAGCCCCAGAAGGGACAGTCACTCCCGGGTCCCACGCTTCTCTGTTCTTCATAAACATCTTCTGCCTTTCTGGGAGTCGATATGGGTGCTGATTCCATCCCCTCTCCTCCAGAGCTCTGCCTCCCACTGCCTCTGACCCCCCCATGCCCCCTACCCTACCCCGTACTGAAGGTAGAGCCTCAGGTGGGGTCCTGGCACGTCACTGTTACAGCCTCATTAGTTTGTTTTTTGGGGTTTTTTTTTTGCTTTTTTGTATGTGGGTAGCTCCCTGACCGGGAATCGAACCCAGGCCGCAGCACCGACAGCGCCAGCACCGAAGCCTGAAGCCACTACACTACTAGGGAACTCCTAGCCTCATTAGTTTTAATTCTAAACTGTGTCACCTAAAGAAGGTATGATAGAGATAAGACCTATTTATGGCACCTGGCTTCGAAACGGGGTTTGTTCTCAGGGCACGTGTCCCCTTACTTGGGGCTACACCCTGGGGCACCCTCAAGCCTGCCCCCACTGCAGGCCGAGAGATCAGGAGGAAATAGTCTCTGGTGGGCTCAATTGTAAAAGCCACTGGGCAGTGGGAGTAACTGCTCTGCAGATGGGGGACAGAGCCAGCTGTGAGGGGGAGCACCAGGCGTGAGGTCCAGAGGCGGGTGTTTGCTGTCAGGCATATTTGAGTTCAAATCTTGCTGCTTATACCAACTGCTTGGGGCATGTCACGCCACCGCCCTGAGCCTGTTTTCTCTAAAGCAGGACAATAAAAGAGCTGGTAAAATTGTTACAGGAGACAATGAGTGTAAAATGTTCACCAAAGGTGGAAAGGGTGTGTGTGTGTGTGAGAGAGAGAGAGAGAGAGAGAGAGAGAGAGAGAGAGAGAGAGAGAGAGACTTCCTAGGTCAGGATCAATAGCTCCTGCAGATGTGCCTAAGGGCTTGGCCCTGTTGGGGGTGGACCTTCCTAGGGGGCTCCAGTCTGGAGCCCTGGGAGGCAGATGACCCCCTGAGATGGATGGGTGCCTGACTAGCAGGTGCCCCACTGACTTTCCCTCAGCTGGG
Source organism: Lyroderma lyra (assembly GCA_004026885.1). NCBI lineage: Eukaryota > Metazoa > Chordata > Mammalia > Chiroptera > Megadermatidae > Lyroderma > Lyroderma lyra. The sequence goes on from PVJL010013716.1 coordinate 21,248, forward strand.
CCTGGGCTGGGCCTGGGATTCCTGTGGGATCCTGAGAGGCTACAGGAAGATAGGAGCTTGGCTGGGGCCTTGCTCTGGGCTGGCAGTGTTGGGACAGGGCAAGGGCCAGGGCTAAGACCTCTGGGGTTTTGGCCTTGGGCTGACGTCATGAGGTAAAGGAAAGGAAACTATAGAGCAGTGGTTCTCAACCTGTGGGTCGCGACCCCTTGGAACTGTATTAAAGGGTTGCAGCATTAGGAAGGCTGAGAACCACTGTTAGAGGGAAGGAGGGAGAAGGCGTAAGCTCCCACCTAGATAAAGAGCGAGCAGGCCCAGGGTCTGGGGCATGGTGGGGTGGGATGAGGGAGTCGGAGGAGGGCATGGTGGGGGTAGTGAACTGTGTGGGAAGAACAGAGTAGAGAAGCCTCAGAAAGACCTGGGCACAAACCCCAGCTGAGCCACTTCCAGCTGTGTGACACTGGGCAAAACTCATGACCTCTCTGGGCCTCAGTTTCCTCCTCTGCAGCATGAGGTCCATAGTGCCGCCCACTTCTCCCCAGGGCTAGTCGTGAGGAATCTTGGAAGAGAGAGAAGGGATTTAAATGGGAACTGAGTGCTCGCTTCGGCAGCACATACATTAAATGGGAACTGAAGGAGATGATTAAGCCCACAGGAGAATGTCAGGCTCCAAGAATCCTTCTTCTGGGGAGAAACGCCCAGGATGTGGGCCTGTGCAATAGTTTCCCCTGCAGGGGAAGGGGAGCTCTAGGGTCTTTGTTTGTGGAAGCAGAAGGAGATCACCGTGCCAGCAGCGCCATCTGGTGGCAAAGATGAGAACTGTAGGACAGCACCTAGCACCCTGGAGGGATCTCTGGGTGGCTGTGGTCACCTGGTAGAACTCGGGTGGGATGGGCAGAGTGGGGAATGGGCACTAATGGTGGGACACCACAGTGGTGTCTGGAAGAGGCAGCAAGGTGGGGATTCAGAAACGCAGGCTCCAAATTTCACCAGAGTTTTTGTGAAATTGCATGGACCTGGGCCTTAGTTTCTCTGAGCCTTAGTTTCCTCACAGCTGTAAAATGGGGACGTAATAATTCCTTCTTCCAAGTTTGCAAGTCCTCAAAAGATGCTAAACCCGGCAGGCTGACAATCCACAGTGTGACAACTGAAGAAGGTAATTCCCAAGACAGTGAGTGTCAGGCCCACGGAGCGCCAGGAGGTGTTGGGACACTAAAACAGCCTCTGGATATTTTTTTGCCATCTGGACAACCTCAGACTTCCAGTTCTCTCTTTGGTGACATGATTCCCTGGAGACTGGTTTGGGCGAGATTGGGTCCAGCTTGGTGAAAGCTGAAGGTCATGGTGACAAGTTGGAAGGGAATGCAGGAGACTCGGTGGCCAAAGCAAAACTTGAGTCTTCAGTGCAGGAGAAGCTGCCAGCACACGTCAGCTCCCAAGAGCAAGCACAGGGCTGCATGAGCCACGTTCCCATGGAGACTGTCCCACAGAGAGGGAGAGAATAGGGAGCTCAGATCTCATCTCCCAGCTACTCTTCAGGCTGAGGAAACTGCTCATAAGGAAAAGGTTTCCTGGGGAGCTGAGATAAGAAACCAGAGCTCAGGCAGGTGGCAGCTGGAGCAGTGAGGACAGCCCTGGCCCAGTGACCTTGGGCAGGTTGCATCACATGAAAGACAGATGCTTGTGTGAGGATTCCATCAGGGGAGGGCTACCTTTGCTGGTACGTGCTCCAGGGGGACCTGCCGGATGCAGGGGGGCAGCCGGATTGCAGAGCAGCATGGAGCAGGTGGCCCAGGAGCTCCCTTGCATGGCTTGTTTTTATTTGCGGTGATATCAGAGTGTGTGACGTCTCTCGCTCCAGGTTTTGCTGAGAAGTAGAGAGCATTGCAATGATTTGGAGAGTGCGGGGAGTGCCCTGCAAGTCCGCGAGAAGGTGGAGGTTGTTCGGGAAGTTACAAAGCCAGAGTGAAAGCTGCCTGCAGGAGCTTTTTCATGTCAAACTGCCTCGGGCACTCAGCAGGGCTGAGCTGGAGCAGGCGCCACTCAGATGCAAGGGAACCTCCCAGGGCTGCTTGAAAGGTTGCTCTCTGTTCACACCACCCAGGAGAAAGCCTTGGTAACTTCAAGTAGCAAATAGAGATGATGAGGGGGAAAGCTTGGGCTTTGGGGGTCCTTATATGTTGTCCCGAATGGAGTTACTTCTTCCATGTGATAATGAAGGGCAAGCGAGTACTGCAGACTCTATGGTTTTGATGAAGCCTCTCCCATTTATGGCTGAGTGAGAAGGTGTGCTAATTGCCTGCTTCCTTGTTAGCCTGGTGTAATGGCCAGTCCATGAGTGTCCAACTCATCCAAAGAGATCTTCCATCCAGGCAGTAGAAGCCAGGAAGCAGCAGAAACAGTGCAGAAGGACAGGGGGACACAGGCCTGGGGGAGTCTCCAAGAGGAGGAGTCCTGATGTGGGCACAATGGGCTGTTGTGTCTCCAGCGAAGTCTCCATGTGGCCTGCTGTCCTGCTCCTGGGCTAGCATCCTGTTAGTTCTACTCTCCCAGGCATCCTTATAGCATTCTCTCCCTGCCCGCCTCACACATTACCTGGGCCCCACAACACAGAAGGGCTGGGTCGCTAACCCCCTGGTCCCCTAGTGGGGAAGAGAGTGCCCTGTAGGGTCAGACCTGTGCTCAGGGGCCCTGACACTGCAGTACAAGCTCGGGCAAGTTTCCGAGCCTCTTGGAACCCACTTCTCTACCTGTGAAACCCAGGGGTTGAACCAGACCAATGCTTCTTAAACTTGAGCATGGAGCAGACCTAGAGGGCTTGTTGAAACCAGGCTGCTGGGCCCCCACACCCAAAAGTTTTTTTCTGATTTAGCAGGTGGAGGGAAGGACCTAATACATTGCATCTCTGACAGGTTCCCGGGTAGTACAGTTGCCACTGGTACACACTTTGAGAACCACTGGGCTAGATCGATTATATGCTGATCCTGATGGATTGGTAATGGCTGCATAAAGCCGGTGTGAAGCTGAAAAAGATTAGTAATGTCTGCCACAGGTGCCGTCTCACGGTAGGAGTGCCACGTGTTTGCCCTCTCTGGGCTAATGATCTCTAGGTTCTACCAGGAGCGTTTTGAACAGACAATGACATTAACAGTCAGCTGTCCTCTCACCTGGGGCCCAACCTGGGACTCACCTCCATGGGGTCTGGGTGGCACCAGATCCGAATGAGACTGTGGTTCCTCAGGGACTCGTCACCAGTGGCAATGCTGGTAATCACAGACTTGTCCAGCTGTCGGCAAGATGTAGGTGAGGGGAGTGAGGGGGGGTCCCTACTGTTCCCCAGCCCCCACCCCATGCTGCTGCCCCGACCTGGACGATGAGCTTAGTGAAGGGCTCTGTGATGATCTTGAGCAGATCAGGGGCATCTCGGCCACCCCGTATGTTGAAGCAGGCCACCACTAGTCGAGTGACATGGTGCAGGTACCCAGTGGCAGCCTCCAGGGGCAGCAGGACCAGAACTGACAGCCAGTTAAAGCAGTCGTGCACGGTGGCACCTGCGAAGGCCCTGGGCAGGAAGGCATGTTGCAGGACAGGCCAGAGCTGGGATAAGTTCACCCTGAGGCTATTGGCATCTGGGACCACCCTCCCCCGACAAGCACAGGCCCCTCGTCACTCTACCCCCTCACCGCTGGAAGTCAGTCCTGTCCCCGGCCTGCATCAGGGCCACGATGGTGTTGGTGACAGAGGTACCGATGTTGGAGCCCATGATGATGGGGATGGCAGAGCTCACTTCCAGCACTGGGAGAAGAGGGGACCTCTTATCCAACTGGGCCACACAGCGCCTGCCCCCGCTACCCACATCCCAGCCCCCAGTGGGCATTCCTGCCATCTGCTGTGTGTTTATATCAACATGTATGTGCACATGTGTGAACCATGCGCATGCACTGTACGTGCACATGTGTGAGTGTGTGTGTGAGCAAATGCGTATCTGTGCTTGTGTGTGCACGTGTGTACATGAGTGTGACAGTCATAGGCTATGGTACCCAGTTTTTCTATCCAACTCTACAGCCAGTTGTCCTTAAGTAAAGGAGATCGACCTCAATAATCCGGTGGGCCTCACCCAATGAGCTAGAAGGCCTTCAGAGCACACTTGAGGCTTCCCTGAGGACAAGACATTGTACCCCTGCCCACGGCCTGCCCCCCGGCTTTGGGTGTGCCTAGCTTACAATCGTGTAAGCTAATTTCCTGCACTAATTTACATAAACATCTCCTCCAGGTCCTGTTTTCCTGACTGACGGGATGAGTAACTGCGTGGTGGTATGGTGAGACTTCCTGGGGCCGTGCCCCTCGTGTGCCACCCTTCTAGCTCCCGGGGCACCTCCTGGCTGAGACTCCTGGCCAGGCCTTGGAGGACAGAGCTCTGCCCTGTGCCCTCAGCCCCTTGTCCCCACTCCCATTCCCTGCTCCCCAGCCCTGACAACCTCCCCCGCACCCCTGTCCAGCACACCCAGTTCCCGACAATGTCCCCGGCTCTGGGGGGCTAACTCACAGCCAGAGGAGACCATGCTGACAATGATGGATGTGGAGGTGCTGGAGCTCTGCACCAGCACAGTCACCAGGATGCCCACCACCAGCCCCGCCACCGGGTTGGACAGGATGGCATTGTCCTTGAAGATGTCGCCAGCCACCTTCCCTGGGAAGCATGAGCCAGTGCTGTCTGAGGCCCTTCGGGGACCGACCCCCAGTTCCTTCCCCTAGCCCTACCTCCAGCCAGCTGGAACGCCGAGCTGAGCACGTCCAGGGAGCAGATGAAGAGGTACAGGAAGGCGAGCATCAGCGGCACCTTAAGGAGCGTCAGGCCGGCCCGGCGCAGCTGCTGGGCCAGCCCGGGCTCTGGAGGTGGGACAGCTGTGAGCACAGCAGCCGGAGGGCTGGGGCAGAACCTGCTGATGCCCTTGCCACCCACCCAGGCCCACCTGGCTTCTGCTCCTCCTCCAGGGCCAGCTTGGCAGGCAATGGGTCATGGAGCTCCAGAACCTCCCCGAAGGGGCAGCTGTGCTCGGCGAGGGCCACGGGACCCAGGCTGGGGAAGGCATAGGCGGAGGTCCCTGGGATCCTGTGCAAGACTGGGGAGGGAGGCTGGTCAGGAGTTCCCAGAGGCCCCGGATCCGAGGGAGGGCAGAAGGGGTGGAGGCCTCACCAGGATGTGGGCAACCGAGGGCAAGCAGGGTCTGGGGGTGGGAGCGCACTCACCCTGAGGGCTGGGCACATAGGCAAAAGCTGCCCCGTTCATCATGTGCCCCCCGCGGACTGGGAGTGGGGACACAGCAGGGCTCCCCAGCCTCTCTCCGTAGGACATCATCTTGGGCACAGCTGTGGGGCCTGCGGCAGCACTGAATGACAATCGCTGTGTCCTGGAAACTCACACACAGGCACACCCCCACCCCCACATCCACACCCACACACTCACGTGCACACTCATGGCGTGTGATCCTAACACACACCCATGGACACACACCCTTCACTCCCCGCCACACACATACCCGGGGGCGCACACTCAGGGGAGGGTCCAGCGGCCTGGATCCCAAGTTCCTGGGTTCCCCTCACAAGTGAAATTCCTTCCCCATCCAACTTCCATCCGCCAACAGTAGACAAAGCCTGCTGCCTTTCTTCCATGAACGAGGCTCAGACCAGGACTGGCTTAAGTGAGGGGGGCCCCAACTCTGTCCCCAAGTCTGGGGGCCCCAGACTTGCTGTAGGCACTCCCCTGAACTGCCTCAGGGGCTCTTGGCTGTTGGGGCGGGAGTGCCCCAGTCTGTTTCAGCAACCCCCCACTCCCACCCCCAACGTTGTCCCAAAGGTTCGCGGGGTTGGGGGTGTGCTGAGCTGAATTCCCTGTCCTTGAAGAGCATGAATCCTTTTTACTCTGGGGAGTGAGCCAGGCTGGGCTAGGCCTGGATGCTATGGGGCCAGGAAGAGGGGACACAGTTAGGACAGAGGCAAGAGGACTGGGATGATGGGCTGTTTCTTACTAAGAGTTGAGGATGAGGCTGCGATGAGGGGGCCCTGGGCTCACCTTGGAGTTCTGTCTGTTAGCTCCTCTTCAGCTGCTCAAGGAAGTCCCAGGAGCCAAGGAAAAGCTGGGACCCTCCTCTTTATACCCTCGGATCAAGGGCAAAGTCCCTAGATCCCTAGCTGCTCTCCCTCTGTTCCCCGATTAACCTTGTCCCCATCCCCGAGATTCCTCCCAGTTAATTGCTAATCGTCAGTCCTGCAGGGGGAGATTGCAGTCGGGCTCTCCCCTCCTCGCCACAGACAGTCACCCTGAACCACCACCCAGACCCAGAGAGGGCATGCACACAGCCCTTGCCCCCAAGCAGAGACCCTGCAGCCACTCAGGCACCTGTTCCCAGGATCCCCAAAGAGATGCCATGATTCCAGCCCCTTCTCCTCATTCTTGGCATGACAAAACTCCCCAGGGAGTGGTCCAAACATCCTGTGGTGTCTGTAGGTCTGTATGTCTTGCTGGGTGTTTGGAGGAGAGGGGATATGTGATGGGGGAAGCAACAGGGAACAAACCCGGAGAGGCTGTGCAGTGTGGAAGCCTGGAGCATCTTCAGTGCCCCACCTCGGATCCAGAATCTAATAGCAAGCGGAGCCCTTGGCCGGATCTGGAAGGACTCTACTGTAGAATGGTCCCTTTTGGGTGTGTTGGGGTGGGGCAGGAGATGTGGCACAGGGAACAAGTCTGGAAGCAAAAAGACCAGTTAAGAGGCTGATGAGATGGTCTGGATGAGAGATGATGTGCTCTGAACCAAGGTGGGAATGGGAGGGATGGAGAGGAAAGGGTGCATCCCCGGGCTCCTTGAGCAGTACAAATGGTGATGGGGAGAGTGGGAGGGAGAGGAAATACGATAGACTCTCAGTTAACTGTCACCCAGGCCAGATAAATACAGTATTATTTCTTCCATTATTTTGCTGGTTGCTTGAGAGTGCCAGTTGCCTGAGTGCCAATTAATGGGGAGTCTACTGCATATGACAGTTGGGTTTCTGAATTGAGAAGCTGATGGTGACATGAAACCCAGAGGGGTCTCAGGAAGCCTTTCCAAAAACTTGTTTCTCTTTCACAGCTCTGGTCCCCGAGCTGGGGACCAGACTCAGAGAGAGAGATGAAAAGGAAGATTCCCTTAAACCATCAGTTCCCAAGTGGAGGTATGCGGGGGGTACATGCTGGGCCGTTGAGGGGTACACAAAAAAATAATCAGTAATAGTGAAAACACAAGTAAAGTAAAAACACGCAAAACGTTATGGAACAGTAAATGTTAAGTTTGAATCATCGTTAATGGAGACACTTCAAAATGAGATCCCATGAGCCAGTGATGATTGGTGAGGGCGTGGCTGAGAACCCTTCCCCCACACTCTGCTGCCAGTCATTATGCACAGTTTCAGGACAATCCATTTGAGACGTTTCTAGAACTTCCCCAAACAAATGAGAACATCTGTAGCCAGACCGATTAGTTTAGTTATTGACTGAGTAAAAATAAGTATGTTGTTTTTAATTGTGATTCTTTCCAGGTAGTTTTTAAATTTAATGTTTAACATAGTTTTAGTTATTATCGTCAGTGACTTTTAAGTATGTAAGTTACGGATCAGTGGTTGCAAACAGGAACCCGTCGCCAAGTACTTCCCAATACGTGTTCGAAGCTACGAGTACACGCGGAGATAGTAAAAAGGTGCGTGACACAGACACTACACAGAAGGGAGGGAAATACTCTGAAGAGCATATTAAATATGAGTTTTCATTTGTAGGGGATGATGGCTGTCCTAAGCCTTTGTGTGTTGTGCGTAGGGAAATACGATCCACAGTTGCATGAAACCCCCTCTACTCCTGTGACATTTAGAAACCAAACATCCTGTGTATAAAAACAAAGAAATACATTATTTCAGCACTTAAAAAAGCAACTGTCACCTCATACATGATATCAGGAAAGAAAGACAATGAGAGTGCAGTTTAGGCTTCATACTATGTTGCTTCTCACACAGCTAAATGGTAAAAACCACACCATAGCTGAAGATACCATTTTTCCTTATATTAAGGATACCACTTTTTGTATGTTTGGGGAAGAACATGTCCACAAAATCAATACTATCTATTTTTCAAACAATACAATGTCTCAACAAATTCAGGAAACGTCTGACAGAGTTGAAGCTGTAGTAGTAGATAGAATTAGCAAAAGTAAATTCTTTTCCATCCAGGTCAATGAAAATGTTGCTAATTTGCCTATTTTGCTCATCATCATGAGGTATTTGGTAGGAAATGAAACTGAGGAAAACCTGTTGCTTTGTTACCCAGAGCGTACCACAGACAGAGATCATTTTAATGCAATCAATGGTTATTTCATTGAAAAGGACACTAGTTGGTTTGAATTGTTGTGGTGTATGCACTGACAGAGGCAAACCTATGTTAGGTTGTTTTATAAGTCTACGCGGCAAATTAAAGAAGTAGCTCCCATGTACCATGGAGTCACTGCTGCATTCATAGACAAAGTCTTGCATCCAAGCCTCTTCCTAGTGAACTGAAATATGTTCTTGATGAGGCTGTAAAAGTTGTAAATTTTATTGTCACAGTCATGAAACTCCAGATGGTTTATAAAATGCTGAGTGATGAACAGCATTCACAGGACATTACTTTTGCACATGGAGTAAGGTGGCCGTGTTGGGACAAAGTATGATACTTACATGGATGTTTGAACTTAGACATGAAGTCCAGGTATGTTTTGAAGACCACTGTTTCTCTCTTGCTCCAAAGTTTCAGGACAGCGATTGGTTTCAAAGTCTTGCATATTTGTCAGATATTTTTCTAGAAATAAACAAACTCAACTTGGGCCTTCAAAACAGCTCAATCACCATATTCAAAGTAACCGACAAAATTGAGTCGATGATTAAAAAACTGGATTTTTGGAAAGCATGTGTTGAAAGAGGTCAGCCTGCAGTTTTTGAAACTCCGCACAACTTGTTATCTGAGAATGACGTGCACCTATCCCAAAACGTGAAAGAGAATATTGTGAGCCACTTGGAAGGTCTTATAGTGTCCTTTTGTAAGTACTTCTGTCAACATGGAAAAGAAAACAACTGGATTGCAGATCCCGTCAATGAAGAATTCTTCAAAAAAAGCTAAACTATCAATGAAAAAGCAGATAATCGAACTTTCAACCAACTCTTCTTTAAATTCTAATTTTATGTTTTTTTGTTTGGTATGTGGGTAGCTCCCTGACTGGGAGTCGAACCCAGGCCGCAGCGTTGACAGTGCCAGCGCCGAAGCCTTAAGCCACTACACCACCAGGGAACTCTTAAATTCTAATTTTAAATGAAAGCATCTTATTACGTTCTGGGTAGATATCAGTGAGGAATAGGAACAGCTCAGTGAGAAGGCACTCAGTACCTGTTGCCATTTACTAATACTGAACTAGTGGAGAGAGCTTTTCCTTCTTACAGCTTCACAAAAAATAAGGACCGCAACAAGCTTCTGCAAGTCCGGATTTAAGACTGTATCTTGCATCTTTTGAGTCTGATTTCAAGAAAGTAAGTGCATCAAAGCAAGCTCAGTGATCTCACTAACAGTGTTTCAATCAGCTAGTGATCTGCATAACAATTATTACAGACTTTTCACATAGTACAAATAAATATTATTATTAATAATTAAAAGTTTGTTATATACTTGATCATTATCAATATTTAACTGTGTTTTTGTTTTGGTTTGGTTTTTTTGGGTAGCTCCCTGGCTGGGAATCGAACCTAGGCCACAGCACTG
>PVJL010013717.1:0-13077 GCA_004026885.1 Lyroderma lyra
ATGTAACACCATGTTATTAAGTCGCCGACTTCCTCGTGACTGAGTACACAGATCCTTGAGTCTTTCTTCAGAGATTCTGGCAGTTATTTGTGAGCACTTAGCTAGGAAATTAGCTTCTTCCCCAAACTGTAATAACAGAAGAGATATCCAACCGAACTTTGCAGGCTATAAACTGCTGTATCTTTCAAGCCTATCTCATCAACCTGGGTGTGGAATTCCCAAACTTTACCTCCAACCATCTTTCAAATGACTTGCTTTACTTCCATTCTAATTGTCTTCTCTCTAGTTCCACTTCATCTTGTTCGGTCTAGAGCAATAGCCTCCTAACCGACCTACTCACTCCATTCCTATAGCTGCCCAGAACCATCCATGGCTCCCACGTCCTTCCATGGTATTCTAGTCGCCCCCCACCACGTGATCCCCACATGGCATTCCCTCCTTCTCCATCGTTTGCCCACATTTACCAGTCAAAATGGATTACTTGTTGTTCTTTCATTCTTTCATTCGGTCACTACTTATTGGGGCAACAAAAAGCCAAACTGCTTCTGAGCAGCTTACCATAGAGTGGGAAGACAGATATATGTTAGTAATTCTTAGGATTAAAATTGTTAAATTCAGTTGCAACCCAAATACAGAAGGAGTGGTGAGGGGGTCACAGAAGGACTCACAGAGGGTGAAAAAAAATTGGATAGTACAGAGAGGACATTTCTTTACAGCTTTATTGAGGTATAACTGAAGCACAATAAACTGCATACATTTAAAGTGTACAATTTGGTACATTTTGACACTTGTGAAACCATCACCACAATCAAGAGACTAAACACATCTATTGCTCCCCAAAATTATCTCATGTTCCTTTCAATCTCTTTCTCATGCCTCCCCTATCCCAGCTCCTCTTAAAACCACTGATCTGCTTGCTTCCTGTCACTATAGTTTGCACTTTCTAGAATTTTATGTATAAAATTCTTTCATTCAGCGTAATTATTTTCAGATTCAGCCATGTTGTAGTGTGTATCAGTTGTTTTATTTATTGCTGCGTAGTATTCTATAGAGAGGATGTGTACCAGAGTTTGTTTATCCATTGACCTGCTGATGGACATTTGGGTTGTTCCCAATTGTTGGCTGTTATAAATAAAGTTTCTGTGAACATTCTTGTGTAAGTCTTTGTATGGACATCTCCAATTATTTCTCTTGGGTAAATATCTAGAAGTGAAATGCCTGGGTCATGTGGTACCTATATGTTTAACTTTCAAGAAACTGCCCACCTGTTTTCCAAAAGAGTTGTATCATTTTACATTGCCCCCAGTGGTGTATGAAAGTTCCAGTTATTCTATATGAGACCGTTTTCCTGGATAAGAGAACAATGTGAGGATGAAAGTACGTGTGATGTTCAGGGAATATTTAAAAAGTCGTAATGGCAGAAGCAGAGTGACGCTGACCACAAAGCAGACGTTTCGTCTTAGGCTAGCTCATGATGGCCGTGGCATTTGGAACGTGCTTTCCAGGTGACGGAAACTCACTGACAGCTCCTGAGAAGGGGACTACATGGCCTGGCCTCTGCCTCTGCATGTCCTGTGCAAATTACCATTTTCTCCCTCGTGCCGTTCTCTTCCTTAGAATATGAGTATGTCCACCACCATCCTAGTACCCACTTGGTACCATCTATGGAAAGACCAAGGCCCCACGGAAAGGTTACCTTTGTTCAAGTTCATCCCTTGCTCCTGAATTTCTTTAACCACTCTTTGGTCCTTTACCCGTGGCCCCAAGCCCCTTAATCCATCTCGGGTCTCTGAGAACAGAGTGGGGCTTGTTCATGCAACATGACCCACAAGATCAATCCCTTTTGGAAGATATACTTTTAGACCCTTCTCCTCTGGTCTTATTTTTATGTGAAGACCAAACTAAACTAACATTTTAAATCTCGTTCATTTTGGAGAGACCACAGTGTGAGCATGTGGATGGACTCCAAGGAGGAAAAAGAAGTTGTGCTTCCCTGGCCGCTTCAGTCAGCGTAGCCATCTTGTTCCCAGTTCTCTTGGCTCATCAGGTCTCCCTCACTCAAGTGGGGCAAATTACGTAATTAGCGAAGAGCAACAATTTTGCTGAGAAAATGGTTATGTGTCGAGGACATTCAATGGCTCCAAATATCTAAGGAAACCACGTAATGGGCCCAGAGAAAGAAAGCAGAGCTGGGCCCTAGCCATCTCTGCACAACCAGGGATGGCTGAGAAGGACCCACCAGAAAGAGCACCGGGTGCCTATCCCTGGGGGGCCTCGGTACCTGTCTCTCTAATCCTGTGTTGACACAGAACAAAATAATCAGCAACAGTCAAAAAATTCCCAGGAAATAGTCTGTGGCTTTAAACAGGCTGCTCGATACCTTTGCTAAATTCACATCCTTTTTATCTCTTTCCCAGTTTTCCATAAAATATTCAAGTTATTAGAGAATATTGAACCTAACTGACATCTTAGGGAAACCCACCATGGTATCTAGGGGTTTCGATTACGCAGTTTGCTTTCAATCGTTTTACCAACTAGACAGGAATAGGAATAAAATGTGTGTTTTATTTTGGGGCCTGGAGTTTGGTTTGCTCTAATGCATTTCACTTCCTCTGTGTTCGCCCAGAGCGGCAGATAAGTCCAAATTCTAGCCTCAGTTCAGGAGGATGCTCTTTCGAGAGAGTGCCATCCTTTCCTTCAGTGAGCCTGTTGGCCAAGGGAAACACCAAAGCACTTGGGCCAGGGGCTAGGTTACTTTACTTTTTAAACTTCCCTGGAAAGTTCTGTGGCTTTGATAGTGAATCAATATTAGGAGCACACCAGAGGCCACTGCTACAATTTGCTTTTCATTTCATTTTCTACACTAGACAATGGTGGGATTTCCTCTGGGGTCTTCCCCAGACACCTCACCTGGGCTACTGCGTGGCCATCGTCTGTCTGTCTGTCCGTCTATCTGTCTTCCTGCTTTCCTTCCTTCCTTCCCTCCTTCCGTCCCTCCCTCCCTCCCTTTCTTTCTTTATATTGTTAAATTTATTGGGGTGACATTGATTAGTAAAAATTACATAGGTTCCAGGTGTACAATTCTACAAAACATCGCCTATGTGTTGTGTTATGTGTTCATCACCCAGAGTCAGGTCTCTTTCCATCACCATAGATTTGTGTCCCTGTCCCTTTTCCAGCCCCCCACCTCCCCTCTTACCCTTGGGTAACTACTAAACTACTGACTGTGTCCATGAGTTTTGTTTCTTTGTTGCTTTCAATTTTATGTTCCACATTTGAGTGAATCATGTAGTTCTTGGTTTTTTCTGTCTGGCTCATTTTGCTTTGCATAATGGTCTCAAGACCCATCCATGTTGTCATAAATGGCAATATTTCATCTTTTCTTACAGCTGAGGAATATTCCATTGTGTATATGTACCACAGCTTCTTTATCCAGTCATCTGTCACAGGGCACTTTGGCTGTTTGCATGACTTGGCCACCATGAATGTGCTGCAATGAACATTGGGGTACACATATCTTTGTAGACTGAGGTTTTCAAGTTCTTTGGGTAGATCCCCAGAAGGGGGATTGCTGGGTCAAATGGTAGCTCCATTCCCAATTTTCTGAGGAACCTCCACCCTGCCTTCCACAGTGGCTGTACCAGTTTGCACTCCCACCAGCAGTGTACCAGAGTTCCTTTTCCCCCACATCCTCTCCAGCACTTGTTATTCCTCGTCTTGTTGATAACAGCCATTCTCACAGGTGTGAGGTGGTATCTCATTGTGGTTTTGATTTGCATTTCCCTGATAGCTAATGAGGAGGAGCATTTTTTCAGGTATCTGTTGTCAGCCATCTTAGTTTGTTTATCATTGGCTTCTCTGATCAGGGCAACAGAAGGATGAGAGGGGAGCAAGACAACTTGACACACTTCCCTCCTTCCAAACAGACTGAGGGAATGGAGCTGGTGAACTCAGCCGGGGGCAGGCAAAATGATTCTAGACGCGAAGAGCAGGAGACACTTCTTCCTTTTCCTGAGGCTGCATGAGCCTTCAATTGAGGATCCCATCTGTTTAGTTAAATTGACAATTTCCTTTAGCAGGAAATATAGGTTCAAACTGAGCTTCAGACTAGCTACAGAGTAAGAAATAGCTTCACTTTTTTAAAGACTTTGCTCTTTAAGGCATTCAGTGTGTAACCTAATTTCGCTTGATAGAGTTTGTTTTTCTTTCTCCATTTGCTGCCTAGAAATGTGTGCTTCATTATCTCCTGCATAGTTGCGGGGTGGGGCGGGCGTTGGGAGGGGTGAGCTGGAGACTCAGAGTTCTCTGGGCCTCCAAAGAGCTTAAAAAGTAAAATATCATATAAGGAAAATGTCAGAAATAGTAAAATTAAAATAACTGACAAGAGCAGTCATCCAAGTGGATTTTCTGCCTCAAACACTCCATACCACATAGCTGTAAATCCCAGGGGTACTGACTGGCCCCCTCCAGCTTCCAATTCACAAACCCAAGGAGAAGACTTTACACAGATGAGCAAAGGATAACACATGAGCACTAACATGAACATGGAAGATTTTATTGAAAGGAAAGTGGATTTTTTATTTGAAAGAAAAGTTTGTACCTACTAGATTCCTATTAGAATGCAACAAATGAATACTTTTTTTTTTTTTTTTAATTCAAAGCTTCCAAAGTGTTCTCACATGAAGATAGGGCTTCATCTAAAAAATAATTATAATGGAATATGATTGCCTAGAATAACAAGCATGACTTTAGAATTGTCTTCTTGAATATTGATATGAAGACAGACACACAAACGGTAGAGGAAGATCAACTTTTTAATTTAAAAAGAGTAATCAGGCAATTCCCAGGGACGAAGGAAACACATCTTTGAGTCCCTTGATAGCACTGCCCATCAACAGGAAGGAACTTACTTGATGTCACACAAAAGGGCCACTCCTCTCAGGATCCAATGATCTGGGGACAAGACTGTTCGCAAATACACCACAGTGATGAAGGTCAAGTCGGTTCGCCTCGGCTTTTTGTAAATAGGACACACGTACAACTTGGGGTCCTTGGGCGCAGTGGAATTAATGGCAAAGATGTGCAGCACAGGCAGCTGCGTGAAGAGCACCTTGGGGGTAGGCTCCGTGATCTTCCCATTCCGTCGGTCCCAGGCTGCTCCGTCCATGTAGAGCCCGTAAATATACACACCTTCCTGGAACAGACAAGCACAAGCCAACAGAATTTTTTAAAACTCCAGAGCTGTGAGGTGGACATCCATTACTGTAATAAAGGTTGTCCACTTGGAAAGGAAACATACACCCACAGTGTTAAGATGCCACCCAAAAGACAAAAACACCACTAGGCACACTGCATGGGTGAAAGAGTGAGCCCAGTTTTCCCCTGCAGCTTATCTTGAGCCTGTGATTGCTGTAGAAATGTTCCTGTAATTGGTTATTTGAGCGCAGGGGTGGCCTGCCTGAGACAACAGGTTTAGTCAGCAGCGCCAAATCACCTCTCTGGGGAGCTAGGTCTCCCAGTGGCCTCCCAGGGTTGAGTTAGTGGAGGAGCACTCAACAGGGTTTAGAGCTGGGTGCCACGCGGTGTCTCTGCCTGTGCTGGCCAAACTTCCTCTCTGTCACAGGGGGAAGTGAGGTTTGTGCAGCCAGGCCTGGTGAGCAGGAGAGTCAGAGCGCCATCCCCTCCGGCCCTGCCCCAGAGGCCAGGCGTGGTAGAGCAAGAGTGGGTATGATGGGCAGGGCGGGGAGGGTTGGGTCAGCCTTGGCTGACCATCATCCCATGTTTCTCTCATACAGGAAGACCCGGCCCTGAGGTCCTCATTATGAAATTGGGAGACAACACACACACACACACACACACACACACACACACAGAGAACATATTTTTTAAAGACATGAACTTAACACCAGCACACACTTGTGTGCTGAACAGCACGAGGCTGAGAGCAGTGCCCTCGGAGGTGAAAGGCCGCTGTGGGCTGAAGCTTTCAGAGGCCTTAAGTGTGGGCTGTGTTTGGAAAGACAGAGGCGAGAGGGTAGGTGTCCCAGGCTGGAGCAATCCTACGAAGAAAGGCAGGGTGGGTGGGAAAACCTCCCTGAATCTTCTACAGCAGGGGGTTCAATGGTGATAAAAATAAGTTAGGGCTTGAGCAGGGAAGTCCAGATGCCAAGCTGAAGTTTGAACTTTATCTTGTAGGCAGAGGGGAGCCATAGAACATGTATTCAGTAAGACAAGAAAGGCTGATGGGAATCATATGGGAAATTCCAATAATCACATGAGCTCATAAAATATATTTATGTAGAAGGTGGTGACTGTTTTTTCATTTCCACTAAGGACTGATAAAGGGAAGCAGATGTAGATTACAATAAAAGAGAGTGAGATCAGTTGCAAAGTATTTTCTAACAGGACGAGGACTGTATTTTTTTAACCCAAAACTGAGGTACATTGGCAATCCATTAAAAAAAAGGACATATGAGGGTGGCCCGGAAAGTATCCAGCCATGTACTATGAAAAATCGAGGCATTTATGGCTGGATTGTTTCCGGACAGCTCCGGTATGATTACTGCCGTCCGTAGTTTACTGCATGACAATTACGACACGAACAATCCAACCACTTAGGTAGCATCTGACAATAAACTGTATCCCAAGTCATACGTGTAGTTAGAGGGTGCAGTGGACTGAATACTGTCACCCCAAATATCGCGTCCACCTTCAACCTTAGCATGTGACTCTTCGGAAAGAGGTTCCTTGCGGATATAATTAGTTCAGTTCACACTGGGTTGGGGTGGGCCTGAAATCCAATATGGCTGGTGTTCTTCTAAGAAGAGGAGGGGACACGCAGAGACACACACGCAGAGGCGAGGTGGGCACGTGACAACCGAGGCAGAGATTAGAGCGATGCAGCTACAAGTTAAGAACGGCTGCCCACTACCAGGGGCCTGCAGAGAGGCCTGGGACAGGTTCCCCTCAGAGCCTTCGGAAGAAACAAACCCTGCTGACACCTTCCTTTGAGACTTGGGGCCTCCCGAACTACAAGACAATAGATTGATGTTGGGTTAAGTCATCCAGTTCGTGCAACTTCACTGAAGCAGCCCTAGGACCCCGATCCGGACCTTGGTACTCACAAACGGGGTGCTGCTGTAACACACGCCTAAAAATGTGGAGGTGACTTCGGAATTGCATAATGGGGAGAGGGTGGAAGAATTCTGAGGCACATGATAGCAAAGCCTAGAGTGTTGGAGGAAATACAGAGATTAAAGGGCTTGGGGTGAGCTCTCGGGCGGAGGTAAGGACCACGCAGGTGGAAACGGGAGGGAAGGTGATCCTTGTCTTAAAGTGGCAGAAAGGGCTAAAACTTGGAAATCATGCGGTCCAGCCCCTTTCTTGACAATTGAGGGGGTGAAAGTCAGAGAAAGGGAAGAGGGGACTAAGATTTACTGAGTGTCTGTGGTGGGGGGCAGGTCTGGCATCAAGCCTAAATGATCCCATCAAATTCTCACATCCGTCTTTAATGATGTTGACATGTCATCCTCATGTGACAGTGAAGAAGTTGAGCCTCAAAAACGTTAAAGAACTTGCTAGAGCTCATAGGGGAAGTAAGTGGCTCCCAGTGGTGTCTGCTCATCTCGAGCCCCTGCACCCGGGGTCCGGCCGCTAGAAATGGCCCCAGCACTCAGGACTGCGAGTCCTGTTATGGCCTCTCTGAGCGCTCTCAGCTCTCATCCGGCCTGTGAGCAGCCCACAGCAGTAGATGGAGATGTGTGGTTTTAGCCAACTCAAGTGTAACTTGTAATTAGAAAGAAGTGCAGCCTGGGAGTTCCCTGCACTTGTCATTAAGTACCACTCCAGCAAAGAGAGGAGGCTTTGACATTGAGGACTTCCACTCACAACCCAGGAAACCCTGGCTGCAAAGCCCCTGGACTGAGGCGCCCATTGGTCAGTCATAGGCAGAACTTGAACTTTTAGCCCTGGTTCCAGCACTGTCCCTACTACTACCTGGTGGCACCTACCGCAGGGGGCGATGTGACCTCCTCCTTGGTCTGCCGTAGGACTTCGTTGTGGATGGTCACCGAGTCCAGGGCCCAGCCTTTGTGGGTGCGGGTCACTTCTTGCCTCATTGCTGTGAGGAAGCCTTAAAAAAGAGAGAGAGAAAGGCATGGTGTTAATGCCTCTGTACAGTCACTTTAGAAACGAGAAAGGAGCAGTGCTAATTGTCACCTGCTTATCAATTTCCAAAGGTGTGCCCATCCAAGAGGAGTTGAGATCAAACCTCAGGGGGGCCATTTCTTTCAGTGTTTTGTTTCTATGGGGACCTGTGACGAGCTAATTATTTCTTGTCAGCTGACAGAAGGAAAGCAGCAAGCACCCCCTCTGCCTCAGACACAGCCTTGGTTTGAAACTCTCCTGGGGCTTCAACCACTCAAGGCTTATGAGGGTTGCAACCCAATCCTAGCCCACAGCATCTATTTGAAGATACACTACCTAGGACTAAGACGGGAATGGTCAGATATTCTGAGAACAGCATTCTGATTAAAACTTGAATCAAACCATTATCAAGCTTCTATTTGCTATAATGGAACAATTTCATTTAGTCTAAGGAAATAAGGCATAATGCCAAAATAGAAAACCTGACTTTCAATTTGATCAAACAAAGCAATCATGCCGGAAAGGAAAGCTACATGTTTTAATATGCATAATACAGTTATTTTAAGACAATACATGGTTCCGCATACTGTGGCCTTTCTTTAAACTTAATATTTGCAAATCATGCCATTCAATTCAATAAGAGAAGGCTTTCTGGGAGAGTAGCATTTAATGTTAGAAGCTGTGCCCTAAACTTCAAAATGGACTTCAAAATCTTAGGCAAAACTTTCTGTGCCTCACATATTACATTTAGGCCCCCATGTTAATATTGAACATCATGCCAAGCTGCAAGGCACAATTACAGCCACTGAGTTAATTAATATCCCTTGGAGTTGGACAGAGAGAAGAGGTCCCTAGCCTAGCTTTGTGAGAAGGTCAATTTTTCCCTGTTGCCAAGTTCCTCTCTGGTCATTCAATTAGACACTTGGGGAGGCACTCATTCATTTATTCATTCATTTGTTAAACTCTTGGGAGTGGCCACTGTGTACAGCCATTGCTTCAGGTGGCACGACCACAAAGAGAAAAAGGCCATCTATGAACTCGGCATTCAAGGAGCTCAGTTCGGAGGGAACATGGAGGGAGGCAGGACATAGAACACAGTGTCAGTATGAGCAAAGGTGTGAACCAAGTGAACCCATCAAGAACTGAGAAAATGAAATGGAACGTGATGCTTAAGAGATACGTAGGGGTTTGCCAGATGGGACAGTTGCCGTTGGAGGAAAGGCATGTGTGAGGAGGCATGGAGGTCTAGGCTAAAAGTGAGGCAATGGTGGCAGATAAGGTTAGAGCTAAAATAGAGGCAGGATTTTTCAGGGTCAGAGTTTGGACTTGATTTTGTGGATGATGGGAAGCCACTGAATATTTAAAGTAGGCAAATGATTTGGTTGTATTTGCATTTTCTAAGGTTCACCGGAGCATTCACTAAAACAGGATTTGGGTGCTCAAAGGAGAGTCTTTGCATAATCCAAACAAAAAGTTGGTTAATAACCAGAGTAGCTGATTGAAGGACTTTTATAGGTGATTCTTATAAGGCTACAGTTTCATGAAACCAAGAATGTCAAGTAGGAAAGGATGATTTTTATGACATAAAAAGGTAACTGCAGGGGGCAGGAAACATGGAGGAAGTCTGCCTAGAAGCAACTATTGGTCTGTGCCCACTCTTAACTCTATGTGTGAAGTCACTAGAGGTGATTTGTTTGGCATGTGATCACATGGACTTGCATTTTAAATATGGGAGTTCCCATACTTTAGTAGTAAAATGAACCATTGTGTGTTTGCCAGTCAGTGGTATATACGATCGTCATAATGAAATCCAGTCTCCCTTCTATGTCACTTCATGAAAATGTCATTTTCATCATTCAACATTGAGCGTGCATCCATGTGGTGCATTAGACACTGTGTATTCAACTAGAGTACTTGGAACTAAATTGACCCTGGTTTATGACATTTAAAAATTCATCAGTGATCTATGAGTCTACGAGGCCATAGTGCACAAGACATGAATCCTGGTCTTAACCATCCATTCTGCACAAGTTTAATAATTGAATTTTTCTATAACATTTTAAGTTCCAACTAAAATTTACATCTAACGCCCATCCCATCCCCTGTATGGCACTCAGGACAATGTCATAGGTGCCAGGTGAGGAATGAACAAAATTCTCTCTTATGAGATCAGAGAATTAATTTCATGAACTCATCCTAGAAAAAGCACTGCACACCTCATGGCTGAGTATCACTACGGTCAAAGCACTCCCCTTGGGAAGCTATGCACCGACGCCAGCGCCTAGTCCACCCTTCAAAGCAGTGTTGGAACTCTTTTTCTGGAATGGCCATCAGAGCTGTTGTCATCCCCCAAATCTGACAATTAAGTTGGCGAACATGCCACCGTGCACTTACGTTGGCAGCACCGTACGAACAACTCAGTAAGGTGTCATCACCTTGCCAAGGTTATGACAAGGGTATGATGACAGACAGGAAAAGGTTAAATGAGTGTGTTTGAGGCCTGAGAACCGACGGGAGGGAGCTCTTCGGTGGGTCATCCCCACACAGAGAACATGAAGAAGACACCTGTTATTTTTTTCAAGTCTTGATTTGGCTTCCTAAAAAGAAGATGATCTTGTGGCATCCAAACCATAGTGAATGCCTTGAATTGTTCATTATTAAATTTAAAAAAAATGAACGATCATCTTTCTTGTAGAATGATATCAAGTGTAATAGAATCGAAATCTGTGTTTTCTGAAGCCTGCATAATTTAAAAAGGACTATTGATTTTATTTTTTTTAATAAAAACTTGAAAAAGCAGTACTTTTGTCTTTGCACCAATTTAGTTTTAATAATTCTTAAACCAAATTTCAATCATCAGTAGTGGAAAAGTGACTCATAAATTAACGTGTTTGACTGACGTGAGAAGTAAAAAGTTGGGGAAAGTCTTCAATCGTAATAACCTTCTATTCTTCCTAAGGTTTAACCACCCACATGAAAATCAGTGATTTGACTATTCAAACATCTGAGTTGCATGTGGTCTAAGTGAGGTGCTTTAAGCATTTTTTTTTTTTAATTTCAAACTCACAGCATAATGATTTCTTAGAACACTTGTCAAGCTTGTTCTTTCAAAAATTCACCTTTAGGCCAGGATTATACTCTGAAAACTCAGGTCTAAAGTAACATTTGTTATGTATTAATTCCATAATAGCAGTAGCCCAACATGTCAGCAAACTCTTACTGCCCGCTGTTTGAATTGTGTAATCAGTTGGCAAAAAGAAAGAGGTAGAGTGCTTTAAGTATCATTTCCAACAGTCTTAGAAAAGACGAAGGAAATAACGAATCAGAAAGATTGCTGTTGATTTTCTAAGGAGTAGCTTGGCCCTCTGTAATGATGGTCCTATAGACAACACCTTTTTTTCCTTAATAAATGAACCAGTTCTCATGTGACGGGCCTCGGGTCGTACAGTATTTCCTGTTTTACCATCACCAGGCCTCCCAGTAGCATCTTTGAAAATGAAGAGAAATGGTGTTCCTGCTAAAGTTTATGACAGGCAGTTTTTCCCCCAAATGAGAAGCAAATAGAATTCATTGGTAAGTTAAATAAAAGGTCAGAAATCATTAAACAAAGATGGGGTTGATCCACCCAGTCAAATAGAAATGCACTGGGCGCCTTTCCTGATGCTTTGCTAGATCTTGAACCTGATTAAATGTTAGAAATACCTGCGTGGCCTTTAAAACCCAGTATTGTTTCAAGGCAGGGTTCCTCAAACTTCAATGTCCTTGGGTACCACCTGGGGAAGGAGCTTTTCTTACCAAGCAGACAGGTAGGTCAAGGGTGGGGCCCGAGACTCTGCCTATCTATCAAGCTCCCAGGCGATGCCAGCGCTGCTGCTGACGGACCACATAACTGGGTAGCGAGGGTCTAAGGCTGAGGTTCTGCACACGTTAGAATGACCAAGGAAGCTTTTAAGAAAACTAATTACACAGACTCCAGAGGCTCCTCCCCAGAGGTTCTGATGTCATTGGCCAGGGGCCCTAGGCCTGAGCATGTATTTAAAGCTCCCAGGAGATTCCTCTGTGCAGGCAGGGCTGAGAACTGTGCTCTTTTTACAAAGACAGGCCACTGATGGGTCACTGACCCACATGTGTTCCAAAGTGACAAGCAGGAAGGGAAACGCCTCATGACAGAAGCAAACGATTAGGAAGGGTGTCAGTAGGACTAGCCAACCCCTTCCAGAGTCCTGAGACTCGCATGCTCTCTGAAATGTCACTTGCGCAGGACACAGATGGCTCTAGCAAGACCTGAGCACAAGCGGGAGACCTGGGGCGAATCCTCTTGGCCAGGTTGGGATCAGCTGAGCCCACCGTGTGTCACATGCCAAATGTGTTTCCTGCACGGCTCTATCTCCTCCGTGTGTTGCTTTATCCTTCCTTGCCCTCACCCCAACCTCTCACTTCTCCTCTCCTTCCCAAACCTTTCCACTGTTGCCCCTGGAGTGGTTCTGTTGTTAACAAACTCAGTATTTTCCACCTCTTCACAGAACATCTCTCCCATCTTCTTGTCACAGAACCTGGTTCAACTCTGAAGGCACTGTCCTCCACCCTTCACAAGAATCTCCACTATGCTGACAACTGTAGCCTCCAGCCACATGCCCTGCCCCTCACTGTCCCTGCCTAATGCCCATCTGCCCCCATTCACTGAGCATCCTGCCATCTTCTGGGCCTCTTCAATATCCCACTCAGCATCATGAGCTCTCAGTTCCTCGAACTCGGCACTTCCAACACCTCCTCTTCAGTTCCACCCCTTTCTTCACTTCCTTTCCTATTTAGTCTTTAGATGCCTTCTTTTAATCACTTGCCCAGCAAAACCTCAATCCTGGATGAATCCAAATGCCCTGCTCCACCTTCTTACACCTATACCAGGCTGCTGAACAATCCTGAACACACACA
>PVJL010013717.1:13177-31130 GCA_004026885.1 Lyroderma lyra
AAAAAAAAACCCTTTCTTCTTATAACTAATCCTTTAATTTGCTTCTCTTCCAAGCCAAATTTCTGGAGAGAATTATCCATGTTGTCCACACTCCCACCACGCCCGTCTCTCCATTCCCTGGTCTCTCACTCACTCACCCTAAAGTCTGTCTCCTCCACCTGCCCACCAACTCCACTGAGACTTCTTGCCAAAAATCCTCTTGTTAATAGAGCCATCTGACCGTTTTTGGCCCTGTCTTACCT
Organism: Lyroderma lyra; assembly: GCA_004026885.1. NCBI lineage: Eukaryota > Metazoa > Chordata > Mammalia > Chiroptera > Megadermatidae > Lyroderma > Lyroderma lyra. The sequence continues at coordinate 13,420 of PVJL010013717.1, forward strand.
GACCTCTGGAGGCATCTGTGGCTATTTCCTACCCTCCCCTCTTGTCTTCCAAGACATTATACTCTCTCCTGGTTCCCTTCTTCTAAGCTCTTTGGACATGAGGGGACCGACCATTCACAAGAGTTCAGGTCATATGCGAGCACATAAAGCAGACACCTAATGAGGCTGGTTTGAGAGCAACGTGTCTAGATGGTAGCACTGGTGAAGCCCACAGGAGGCTGGAATATTCTACATTGGCACTTGGAAGTGAAGAACCAGAATCCGATACTGGGACTTTAGATGAGTGAGTCACAGGCAGAGATGAATAGTTGCATCCGTAAGCATCGCTGAGGTCATCAAGGAAGGGCTGAGAAGAGCCCACAAAGGGATGAGAAGCAGCCCTTTGAGAGGCAGGAGGACCAAGGAAGGTACTGGACAGAAGCCGAGGTGTGAAAGAGCTTCCAGGTCGGCATCCCAGTCCAGTCCAGGGGAATGAAGTCAGCAGGAAGGTCACTAGATTTAGTGGCCTTGGAGAGAGCGGTTTCAGTAGCGTGATGGGGGCAGGCCAGGTTACAGGGCGCTCGGTGGCTGGTGAGGGAGGTAACCCTGTGCAGAAACTGGGATTATGAAGGACGTGGTTATGACCAAAGCCGGTGCACCAAATCTCTGCATGTCCAGGGCCAGGAAGACGGGCTGTTTTTCATCCAGACGCATTTTTAAGACGGCCACAGTCCTATCGTTCTATGACGTGGGGACAGACAGATTAGTGCTACCACTCAGATGGAGGTCCATTCTTTCAGATTCCCTCAGGTGTTAGGGGCAGCTCGGGTTCAGTGCCCCGAATTGCCACTAGATTAGAAGAAGGCCCCCAGTCCCTTCAGACCCAAAGCTCTATTAACCTTTGGTGCACTGTTCCACCCACCACCATCAGGCTTTTCTAACTGCTCTCCAGGCCCGCATTCAGCGACTGCTGCTAGCTTGTGACGCTGCCTGGAGGCAAGAAGGTTGTAGATGATTTTTATAGGGACAAAGGACAGCAGGACAACAACCATCCATCTCCTGGCTTCGGCCAAATCGCATGTAACTGAATATCATGATTTGCATCAGTGAATACTAAGTTGTCGCTGGTGTCTGCCAGGACAGGCTGGCGTGGCCCGTCAGGACACTGAGAAAAACAAAACCAAGCAGAAAAACTAGCACAGTTTGGCATCCCAATGGCAGTACGCTCCAGACATTTGGAAAACAATGCCACCGCATGGTCAATCTAACCGAGAGGTGTGGGACCTGGAGAGCACGCTCAGCTCCTGCCTCCATCTCATCGGCAGCTTTTGTGGGTCACACCTGACCGCAAATGGCAAAGTGTGGCCATCAGGGAAGAGGATCTGAAAGGCAGTCAACATCTGGCTTGAAGTCTGTACAACTCACAGGCTTTGGGTTTAAATACATCCCACATGTGACACAGACACACACCCCAAAATCTAAACCACATGTACGGGATGCTTAGAAAACGTGCTGCTTGTGGGAAAAAGAGACAAAAGAAATCCTTCTAGAACGCTAAGCACAGCCATGAATGTGTGAATATGTCTCAGTGACTGTGGGGGAGACCCAGTGGGAAACAGGTTCTCTTGGGCCTGGGTAATCCGCTGGAAGCCAAAGCCAAAGCCACTCATTGCCACAAGCGACACCAGTGAGCCAGTATTACAGGGTCAGGGGTACAGAAAGTTTGGCCATTTTAATCATCAAATCTAATTGCCACATGGCCGAGCTCATCCATCGCTATAGAAATGATTGTGAAAGGGGCTGACAGTACTAGACTAGGCTCTTCAAATGTGACTGACAAAATATCAGGCCACCATAATGCAGCCAAGCAGCACGAGCTCAGACACAGAGCAGGGGGCCAGCGAGGCCTGACACCTGTCCCTGCAGCAGTGTGGGCCTGCAAGTCACTGAGGTCTGAGGAGCGGTCTGCAGGGGCGTGATGGGAAACACACACCGGACAGTCTGAGATGCACGCTGCATTGTAATAACACAAAAGAAATGGTCATACGTGAGCAAAACATTTCAAATATTTATAGTCTTAGGGTGACTTTGACTACAAATATTTGTGAGGCAACAATGGCCTCTTTGCAAATTGCATTGTGTTTTACTTAAATGTGTGCCTTAAAAAAATTAAATAAACACTGACTCAAATGTTTTGAGCCAAAGAGAGAAATGATTTCATAAGGGGACTGGGTTAGAAGACATACAACTGGAAGATACATTGATGTCGAGAAATCAATTATTGATGTCCAACAGTGGCCAGACAGGCCTCCAAACCCAAAGGACCTTACTCCGCTTGCACACCGCCTGTGAGCATGCACGGAGTGGCTAGAACCTTCTTGTTTTCCAGATTTGGCCCGGTGATATGGAATGGAAAGTCATTTAGCCCTCACGTCAAGAGAAGTGATTAGTATGCAGGGAAAGTTGACTCCACTCTTGGAGGCTACAAAAGAAAGCAATCACAGATAAGGGTGTTTGTGACTGTGAGCTTGTGTGTATAAGGGGTAGGGTGCTTGAATATGTCCGGGCTGTTCCCAGACATAGAGTGCCATGAGAGGAGGAAACAAAGTTTGACTTGAAAGCAGAAATGAAGCACAGAGAAGGGGTTAGGACAAGAAAAGCCAGGTTAAGAGAAAGAACTGAAATGGAGACCTGCCTTTGTATTTAAGTGTTGTTCTGGCTTGTAACACTTTTTAACCCACAGTAACAATTAAGGATTAGTTCATACTGATACTTTGCTATTTTAAGTCACATTTTTAATGAAAGAAAATGACCAAGAGATTGGGATGTATGATTTAGTCATCTGGGTCTGTGGAAAGCCAGGGACGAACCAATCCCACTCCTTTGGCTCCTGAATATCAAAAATACACGTAACAACCTGTTTGGAAAATCTCTGGCCCTTGCCCCGCTCCCAGACTGCAAGTCTGCCAGCATGCCTCCCCACCTGGATGCCCCGCCGGCTCCAGCAGGCAAGAGCAGCGCCCCGGCCTTTCCTCCCAGCCAGCCAGCCCCTCTTGCGTTGCTCCCCATCTTTCAGCCCTTCTTTCAGCCCAGCCATTGTCACTCCCTGTTCTCCCAAAGATTCCCATTTAATCATTTCGCCAGCTCTGTGCCCTCCGCTCTCCCTTGGACCTGATAAGCGTCTCACCGCTCTGGGTCCATAAATCAGTCTACCCAGGGTGACCTGATGGTCGGTGACTTCCCACTGCCTGCACTGCAAGATGCAGCCCAAACTCCCCTGGAACACATCGCACTGCAGCCTCGCTCTCCCCAACCCCGGCCCCTCTGCTCCCTGAGGCCTGGCCACACCGTGTCCTGCTTTCCCTGGACAGGCCTTGTCTTTGCTCAGGCCGCTGCCTGGAATGGCCTTTGCTCACGTCCTGGCCTCCGCAAACCCTGCTCCCGGCTCCCCGCGGGAAGCTCTGCCCCGGCAGAATTCAGTCCTCTGTCCTCTGTAGAGTGTGGCACTTGGTTCTCACGGGGCGAGGCTGGAGGGGGGTGAGGTGACATGTATCACGTCACATTAAAGTTGCTGAAGCGTCTGTGTTACCAAGGGGATTATCGGTTGGTTCCTTAAGGGCATGAATCAGGTCTCAACTCTCTCTACTGAGCAGCGGGGCTGGCGAGTGGGAGATGGTTAAACAATCCTAATTAATTTAAATGCTGTTTTTTCAGGTGCCCAAGTCAGGAATTACCTGGTGACAACTCACTGAAATCAAGGGCTGGTGAGGAGGAAAGAGACTCATGTGTAGACCCACGAAATCTGAGACCCATAATAAAAAAATTTCCTCACCAAATTGAATGGAAATTCTGGGAGCAAAATAGGTAAGTGAAATCTGGGGGCTGCCCTTCATAAATCTAAAGTCTATCGACATAGTAATGTTCTATGTATAACTCGGTAAGCTCATGAAAACTAGTTAGTGTTTTAAATTTAGAAAGTGTTAAGGCACCAGAAAACGCATGATGTGAACGAGCATATGTACACAGATACAGTGAAATATATGCTGTTAAAGGTACGTTATTTATTAAAGTATTACACAGATCAGAAGTGTGCAACTTGATGCGTTTTTACAAAGGGAATACGGCTGTGTAACCGATATCCAGATCAGAGATTGAACATTTCAGACGCCCAGAAGCTCCCTGTGCCCCTTTGCAATCATTGCCCTTCCCCTGCCGTTTAAACACCCAGGGTCTGTTTTGCCTGTTTGGATTCTCTGTATAAACGGGATGGTAGAGTATGCATACATTATACATACATTACGATGTGTTCTGATTGACTTTCTTCACTTAACATTATTTTACGAGAGTCGAGCAGATTGCGGTGGGTAGCAATCATGCATCCCCAATCCGTCAGTGTAAATGCTTCTTAAATTGTATTACTAGTGAAGCTATAGGGAGCTGAGCTATAAGGAATCCACCGTCTCTTCGTTTTGACCGAGAACTAACTTGAAGTAAAACTATTCATATTGTAGTAAGACGAAAGGTTGTCGTGTTTCTGAACTTACTGAGCTCTACGGCATCCAGTCCGTAACCTACCCAGTAGGCGTGCCTAGAATGGGGATAGATGCAGCGGAATCACAATGTGCTTTCTCAAGGCGGGGAACTCAGGGGGCACAGACTCTGGAAGTTCCCTGAATAAAGCTTTTGCTGCATGATCATTTTTGAAATCAAATTTTCTGAACTCTAGGAATGATTTTTGCATATTTTGAGGCTTCATTTGTGCCATTTACATGAACGTTGAAACACTAAGCTTTGAGTAAACTTTATGGTTTGTTTGTTTGTTTTACTATTTCCCATGTTCTAGCCATAGGCTGATGGCTCGCTAACATGAGTGAGAAGAGAACAAAGGTTTGGCTACCGTATCGCAATGTGGCAGAAGCAATACGGTAGAAAGAATTCCAGACTGAACTTGTAAAACAGGTACAGAAGGGTCATCTGTGCTCTCCAGCCTTTGACAGCTTATGTCCAGCACTCAGCAGATCTTACCTCTCCATTGTTTCATGTAAGGTACATGCACCCCACAGTGCTACTGGACGACCACCCGCACCTCCCAAGTTTGCCCACACGTCAAGGAGCACTTACCTTGGGGATTAAAGAAGCCCGTCATCCAGAACACATTGGGCCTTCCTTCAAATATCCAAGTAGAAAACTGGGCATTTCTTTCCAAAAGTTCGGTGAACCAGAAGCCCAGTGTGGATGAGTCCCAGGATACTCTTTTCCAGATTTGCGGGATGCGAGCATCATACATGTTGTCCAGGGCATCTCTCAAGTTCTAAAGAAGATGAAGTTGAAATATGAGAAGAAGAAAAGCCCACGAAGGAGGGAAATGACTACTGAGATAACACAGCTCACCTCACTCATAATGATCGTCCCTTCGATGGCCAATTTTAGATCGCTCAGGCTACTGCGAAGAATCGAGATGACTTTTTGCATTCTGTCAATTTCTTGTCTAAGAAATATGTTCATGGAATTCAGGTGTCCCATCTTTATCAAACGAGCTTTCACCTGAAACAAAGTATACAATACAATGAAAGAGATTTAAAAAAAAAAATCATCGGTCACTTCTCTCGCAATGACCTCTCCTTTCTCTGTCCTGCTTCCTCCTCTCCCCACCACCACCAATGAACTCTAAAGTATCCCTTACAGAGCCAAACTCGCCATTTAATACCCACCCGCTTCTCTGGACTTCAAAAACTACTCTTCAACTAAAACGATCTTTATTTCCACTGATTGTACTTGGTTGATAACTGGAAATATACTTTGAAAAGCTGGAATATACTTGTATTTTTTTCCCGTTCAGATGATTAAGTACTAAGTGTCCGTTAAGTATTCTTTCGTCAGTTAACCTTCACACGAATACAGTTTGGAATACTTTTTTTTCCATCATGCTTGCAGAGCCATTATTAGAAATGTCACAGAAAGTTAATACAGCCAAAATCTTTATGGCACAGGAACCAGTCAATACCATGGGCTGCCATTTCCTGAGATTATTGTTGCCCTAACTAAGGTGATTAAAGTGAGACTTTCCTAATCTAACCAGTGAAAACATTTGACCTTGTGGGAGAGTCATTACGCAGCTGTCATTTGTTCCTTTTGGTATATCATTTACTGACCATTTTGAAGAGATCAATATAAAAGCCCCAGGTTGTGGGAACGATGAACTATAAGGACTGGAAAGTAAGCTGATACATAGACACATTTCAATTTGGTAACATATGCCCAAGAACAGCTTGACTGTGGATATTGGCAGGAACCCATAAAGAGATCTGAACTTCCTGCTGGCCACCGTCGAGGAGCTGCCCAAGTCGGAGGGGAAAAGACACACAGAGCGAGAAAGAATTTCGAGCGGTGTTCTGGCCCAGAGAATCACCAGAGGACCAGGCCACTGTGGGATTCTCTGCTGGAGACACACACTGCCCCTTGTTGAGTCGTGCGATGTTAAAGATGGAAGACCAGCTTCAGTCGTCCGGATCCCCCTCCTCATTGCACAGAACAGGTTTTCTCGCTGGGGACAGAAGTTCCCAACTCGGCCATGGACACCTCTGCTTTACGGCAGTTGTGAAGCGTGTCTAGTAAGCGCGCGGTGACGAGGGACGCGCAGACTCCGAGGGAAACCCTGATGTACAACTGAACGGCCTGGGCGGGGCTGCCCGTGTGCCTAGTGCAGGTAACACTGAAACCCCTGTCAGGCACGCCAGTGGAGGTCCCTAACGCAGCCCGCCATGCCAACCTTCTGGTATTCTCCTCAAGTTCTGGCTCTACACCTCAGACTTTTGCGGGCTCCACTCACTACCCCATTCTCCTCTAGAGCCCTTCAGCCTCCAGCGACATATATTGTACATCAGCCCGTTTAAATCATGATTACTCTGTGGAAATTCACACTTAAAGAAAGGGGGGATTATGGGAATACTTTTGCAACACCCACAAGTGGAAATTAAGCCCAGGTGTTGGGTACAATGTCCAATCAGTAGCCCAGGTATCGTTTAGTGTGCTAGCAGCCCCAAACAAATGGCCTTGCCTTACTTAGGGTTTTAAAAGAGAAACTTTACTTGCAATAGAAACATGCTGAGGGGAAAACTTAGACTCTAGAAAATCCGACTTCAGTGCTGATTTTATTTTGAGTATGATTATTGTTCCAGCCTAACACTATGTTTTTATTAATAAAATGAAAGATTTGCTGTAGTCTCATACAGGGTTTTCATTATGTTTCTGGGACCAGGTGGTAATATGGCTTCTGCAGTAATGCAGCTTTTTGTTTACTACGAAAGTCAAATGTGTCACTTTAGCTCTCAAGATAATGTGACATATTTCGTTAAAGTTATTACATTTATTGAAATTATTTAAAATTTACACAAAGAAATAGGATTATTCCCTCCTTTGCTCCTTCACTCTGTTTTCTGTATGAAGAACCTGTCACACATGACCAATTTCTTGTCACCTAATACTATTAGTCTCTATAGCATTTATAACTCCTGGCATATCTTGAGGGAGAGATGGCTACTCTCTACTCTACATTGATGTCATGGTCATCAATGATTTCCACAATATTCAATCCAAGAGGTCTACAAACTATTTCTATCCTTTAAGGAGGACCTAGAAATCACTAAATAAATATTTTTAAAATAAACAAATGAAGCCTATATAACTTTACTAACTGATGTCACCCCCAATAATTTACTAAAAATAAAATAAAATAAGTAAAATATAAAAAAAGAAAGTCCAATGTATAATTATATTCTAATTTAAAAAATTCGCCACACTGCCAGATTTCTTCTATAAAATAAAGGACACTAAAAAAGTGAGTGATCTTGAAAGAGGAAGCCATTCTAGATGTCTCTTACTATAAACTCCCTCCCATACAGCAGTACATTTAGTGACACCCTTACACTCAGTTCCTGCTATGCTAGGGCCAGGACAGAGATCGTGGTGAAGTGGCCTTGACCCACCTGGACAGCTCAAAGTACCCAAGGTCCTGAAACCCTCTTCTGGTTACATCATGCACAGTGGTCTAGTCCTACAGAGTAAGACATACATGCCAGTTTTTAAAATCTTTGAAGGTGAGTAGTATGCCTTGCTTGTCTTCTGAGGATTATTTACGATGAACCATTGAAAGCACGTACTCAAGGTATTTATTCATTTAAAATGTGTTTTCTCGCCTTACTATAACTATCACTATGTGAAGTCATTGATTCCAGAATCTTGGCCAAATGTCTTGGTACTTATCTGCACAATGGAAGCAAAAATTGTTTTAAAAGGCGAGAAAAATGTCTTTTTTTTAGTTGGGAGCACTCAGTACAGGTGGGAGGACTAGGGGCTCCCAGTTGACAACTGCGTTTTTCTGACTTGGAGATTCAAGAAGGATAGACACGGGCCCATGTGTTAGGGCATAGGCCTTCCACTTTTTGGTTGAAAAGCTAAACTTGACTCAGCCACACCTAGGACTCCAGGGAAGCTCTGACCAGCAGCAGTGAGGGATGGAGGCTGAGAACAGGAGAGAGGCGGCCTTGGATGGCCAGATGTCCTCTTGCATGAAGAAGAGACCAAGTTGGAGGACCTCTTACAGAACTTTCAGACCATTCAGAAATTTTACCACAATTAAAGATTAATTAGGTCAGCAGTTCTCAAAGTGTAGTCTGGGACCCCTTTCAGGGGGTCCACAAGGTTACATTCTTTCATAGTTATACTAAGATGTAACTTGACTTTTTTACTCTCCTCTCAGGAGTGTATGGCGGAGTTTTCTGGAAGCTGTGTGACAACAGATTTAATGTGCTATCTTCACAACAGATTGAGTGCAGAAGCAGATATAAGAGCCCAGCTGTCTCCTATTAAACCAGATATTAAAGAGATTTGCAAGACTATAAATCAATCCCTCTGTCCTCAAATTTTTTAAAAAACACTTTAAAAAAAATTAAAATGGCATTGATGTGAACATGTAATGCATTTGTTACTGTTATTTTACAATAAATTAATAAATATTTTTGAAATTTCTGTTTAAATTTCTAACATATTAAATATCACATGAAATTTTAACTCACATGAAAAAAGCTATTTGGTGTCCTCAATTATTTTGTAAAAGAGTCTTAAAATTTTTTAAAAATTGAGAAAAACTGACTTAGATTGATAAGCAAACAAACACCTGGGAGGTTTAAGAAGCAGAAAATTATTGCCATCCAAACTGAGGAGTGAATTCATTTAAATGCTTTCCCATTACCTGTCTGAGGGGACTAGAAAATGAAAAGTAGGAAGCAGGAAAGAAAAACTTGGAGTACATTTAAAGGATGGATAGAGCAGGCTTTGGTAAGAGAGGGAGGAAAAAGATTCCAGCCTAGAAGGTTAAGATTTCTGGGGATCCAAAGAGAGGAATCCAAAGACAGGACAAAAGTATAAAAAAAAAATTGAAAGAGAAAGTGGGATAGAAAGGAAATGAAGAAAGGTCTTCAAAAAAATGCAGATCATAATTTGCAAGATGGTTGAGAAAGGTAGTAAAGAGAAGACCAAAGGGTCAAAGGTAAGAGCTGAAAATGAAGAAGGAAAATGAAGAGAGGAAGGGACCGCAACGTACTGTCCCAGGATGCACTCAGCACTGCGGAACCCAGAGACAGCCATACACCAGGGTAAAGGGCGTAGCTTACCTCATGAGGAATGTAATCAGGAGGCAGTTTGCTCAGCATATCTTCAGATAATCTATAAACAATGGCTTCCCGGGTCTCTCCTATTCCACCTCCACTCTCTTTGGGTTGAATGTTGGTAATTGTTTCAAGAACGGCAGAAGCAGTGTTACTCTGATACCTGATAAAAAGAGGGACCTATTCAGAGTGTATAGGAAGGGAGATGCACCTTCAGAGGTAATAATTATCAAAGCTAAAATGAAATGATGAATCACTTTAATCAAATCCAGCCAAATAAAGGGAACTAAAGGAATACAAAAAACAAAACAACTAGAAATCCATTCTCTGTTTCCTAATGGGACATCAGAACATCGCAGAAACAAAAAGCACTCCCTCTTCAGGGAAAGAGGGTCCACACACGTCCTTGACAGTCCAAAGCAGTGCTGGACAATCTTGCTTGTAGCTAACCTAAACACTTCATGCCAGACAGTGAGCCCACCTCCTTATATTCTCTCCAACCTACGTGACAATTGGTTACATCAAAAGCACCACTAGTACTTCCTCACTGAGTTATAAATTATTAAGATTTCTCTGGTCTTTCCTGTTTTGTTTTCTCACTTTTCCACTTGTATGATTTCCAAGGTGATCTATTGGCATTTGTCCGTTCTACTTGTCTAAACGCAGCCACCCATCTTTGAAATCCATGCATTCAATAAAGATTTACATTGCACCAGGCACTCAGCTAAGTGCTTGGATATGGCAGTGAAGAGGTCCATGCCTTGGTCCCTTTCTCTGGTGGAGGAGAGGGGACATTAGTCAATATCATCATCATAAGTGCTGTCGAGAAAAGAACAGGATTCTTTAAGAAACTATCATCTGTCTCTCTTTTTCACACTCTTGTTCTCTAGCTTTTTTGGGGTGTCAATCGGATGCTTTTTAGGTACATGAACTTAGTTTTTGTCCCAAAGTTGCTGGGTCAACCAGCAGTCTTGGCACACAGATGGTGTGTGTGTGTGTGTATGTGTGTGTGTGTTGGAGGTGATTTACACTAGACAATTGGGAAGGTCTCTCTTCAAATATCATATATCAGCTGAGACCTGAAGGATGAACAGGTTGAGCAGGCAAAGTGGGATGGGGTGGGAAGCTAAGAAAAGATATTCAGATATGAAGGAAGGCTTGAAGGTGAGAAGGACTTCAGTGAATCTGAGGAACAGAGACCAGGCCATAGAGGTTGGAGCCTGTGAGCTAGGAGGAGAGATGAGGATGGAGATGAGGCAGGGGCCAAATCTGCAGGGTTGTGTGGGCTACTTTAAGGATTCTGAGCAGTACCCTAAAGGCAATAGGAAACCACTAAAGAGTTACCAAGCAGGTGTGTGGCATGACCAGATTTAAATTTTTCTGTCTTTTCTGAACACCTAATTTACCACCTATTAACATCACATAATTAGATTGTTTTGGGTAACTGTTGTGTTTTGTTTGTAAATTTTGTCTCCAGATGTAAACTACATTTACATCTCCTTTCATAGGTTTTAGAGGCAAATCTAAAAGGAATTCAACGAATGCATGAGATTAGTAATTTGTTTTTATGTTTTATTTCCTTGGACATAAATCTTTGAAATGTGGCTATCTGTATCAAAATTTTAGAGGGCAGACCTATAATTTAGCAATTTTAGATCTAAGAATTCATCCCAAAGAGAAAGCCAGACATTTCCATTCTTACACTACAGTGCAATTGTTACTCTGAACAACTCTCCTGAAAATAACTAAAAACACTGGGTAAGATATGAAGAGCAACTTTTTAAACACATTACTAAACTGGCAAGAAACTAAGAAATCCTCAGGGTCAAACAAAATATAGAATGAAAGCTGGAATTCAGAGCTGGAATTCAGAGAGAGTTGATGAAAGATTTTACCCTGGAGACATCTCCTAATCCCCAGTGTTCTCGAATTGCTGTTTGGATGGTACAATAAGAGAGGAGGTAAGACCTATATCCAAGGTGGAACGTCTACTAGGAAACTCCTACATAAATCCGGGACACCATTAGGCTGTACATTCAGTGTAAGGGCAAAGTAGAAATAACTCACCTGTCAGAAGGGGACTGTAGGTAAATTGGTCGGTCTATCTGGCTTGGCATTGGGTAGGAAAAAAGATTTTTCCTGAGAATTCTTAATTCACTAGGTTTGTGATATTAGCTAACATTCATTCATATTACCTATGTGATTTGAAAAACCTGAAGTCAAAAGTTTATTTTAAGATGGGTCCCAGGTAGCAGCTTGTGGAAGCAGACACACAAATCTTCCCTGGAACAATATGCCTTCATTCTGGGTCTTAAAGAATTAACAACAGTTAATTTCCAATAGATATGAGCTCACAGCCAAAAGTTAGAAAACTCACAAAGAAGCAAGGCACTGTGAGCACGAGTCAGCAGAAACAACAGAAAGCAGAACCAGACCTACAAAGATCTCAAATAGTGAATTTTCAGATGCACATTATAAAATGTTTTTACTATAAAGAATTTTTAAAGGTGATTGAAAATATAAGGATGAAATAGGAAATCAGAAAATGAATAGTATATTTGAAAGAGAGCCAAATAGAACTTCTGGAAGTTAAAATATAAAGTAAAATTTAAAATCTGTATTAGTCTTTTATTGATGCTTTAAAAAATTACCACAAAATCAGTGACTTACAATACAAATTTATTATCTTACAGTCACATAGGTCTCATGGGGCTGAGATCAAGGTGTCAGCAAGGTTGGGTTCCTTTCTGTAGGCTTTTGGGGAAGACCTATTTCCTTGCTCATTTGAGTTGCTGGCAGAATTCACTTTCTTGTAGGACTGAGGTCCCCTATCGATTCCTAGCTGTTAAGTGAGAACGTTTCCCAGCTTCTAGGACCATCTGCATTCCTTGGCTCATAGCCCTCTTCCCACATATTTAAAACCAGTAAAGGCAGATCAAGTCCCCCTCTTGCTTTGAGTCTTTCCTCTTTCTTCTGTTTCATCTCTCTGACCCAGTCTTCTGCCTCCCTCTCCCATGTTTAGTAGCTCATGTGATTAAACTGGACCCACTTGGATAATATAGGATAGCATCCTCATCTCAGGATTCTTAAGTTTAGTAACAACTGTAAAATCCTTTTTATCATATGCAGGTACTGGGGATTAGGACATGGATATATTTGGGGATCTACTAATCTGCCTACCATAACAGTTAACAACAGACTAAACAGCAGATTAAATGAGGAAAGAATTATAAAACTGATAAACAGATTTGAAAACATCTAGAATGCTTCAGACGGGAAAATAAATAAGAAGTATGAAAGAGAGGTTAACAGACATGTAGGGTAGAGTGGTGAGTTCTAACACACATCTCAGAAAAGTTTTGGAAAGACAGAAGAGGGAGAATGAAAAGAAGATAAATGATGAAATAATGACTGAGACTTGATGAAAGATCTAAATCCTCAAATTCAGGAAACTCAATGTATCTTAAATGGGATCAACAAACAAACAAACAAAGAATCCATACGTAGACATATCACAATGAAACTGTGAAGCCCAAAAAACAAAGAGAATATTTTAAGAGCAGTCAGAAAGAAAAACAGATTATCTACAAAGGAATGACAATCAGACTGACAACCAATTCCTCAGAAATGGAAACCAGAAGAAAACAGAATAGTGTATAATACTGGGGTGCCAAAAAAATGTATACACAATTTAAGCAATATTATCAATGTATTACTTTTTGAAGTTGAATTGAATTACTGTAGCAATGTGTAGTATAATGTTTGCTCAAAAGGTGGCATTAATCAAATGAATGCTAGGGTCACCACGTGACAGGAAGGACAGTCAATGAAAATGGCAGAAGCTTGAGGAGCACAAGACCATTTTGAAGTAGTATTTGAAGTTCGAAAACGTTATTTGAGTTGCCCCCACATTCTCCTGACTTAACACCCCTTGACTTCTACCTATGGGGGAAATTAAAGGATGTGCTGTACCATAGAAACAGGTTATACTGGCAGTACTCGGGAAGAAATTGAAACAGCATGCACAGTGTTACAAGTGGACACTTTGGCCAACGTTGCTAAAGCAGTAGTTCGCCGTAATCAGAAGTGTCTGGACGCTGATGGTAACCACTTTGAGCACCTCTTGTCATTGCAGAAGTCAAACGTGACTTGTAATCATCTTTTGTTATCAGTATATATTGAGTATTAAAATTTTAATACAGTTTTTTTTTCCTTTTTAACGTGGGTATACATTTTTTGGCACCCTCTGTATTAGGATATAGGGGAAATTATACAGGGTCTGGCACAAATAATGCCCCCTTTTATGAGCTGGTAATTTATACCAAATCTTTTATTTCAAAATATACCAAATATTTTATTACAAAATCATAAGCATGCAATTCTGTAATGTAACAATAGCACACCAAGCACACAATATGACATTTTAGGTGAAATGTTCATATTGTTGACCATCTTGTGTGAGACATTCACACACATGGTCAGGCGCTACTTCTTTAACAGGATAAAATAACTACAAACATAGAATTGTATTCCAATTAAAAGTATCTTTCAAAAATGAGGGCAAGATAAAAGACTTGAATAGACACTCCATGCTATATTAATGGCCAATAACATATAAAAAGATGCTTAACCTAATTATTCATTAGGAAAATGCAAATTAAAACCACCACGAGATACCACTTTACACCTATAAGAATGGTTATAACAAAAAAAAAATAGACAATAACAATTGTTGGCAAGGATGTGGGGAACCCTGAACCCTCATATAGTGCTGGAAGGTACTGTGAAATGGGACAGCCACTTTGGAAAACAATATGGCAGGTTCTCACAATGTTAAGGGTTGATTAATCACATGACTCAATAATTACATTCCTAGTTATCTATCAAGATGATTAAAATGATAAGTTTACACACAGACTTGCACATGAATGTTCACAGCAGCATTATTCATAATATCCACAAAGTGGACACTACCCAAATGCCCACCAACTAGTGAATGGATAAACAAAATGTGGTCCATTGCTATGTTGAAATATTATTTGGCAATAAAAAGCAACACAGTACTGATATGTGCTACAACATGGGTGAGTTTCAAAAACATTATGCTAAATGAAAGAATCCATACCCCAAACCACGTAGTAGGTGAGGGCTGTCCGGAAAAAAATCCAGTCATACGTTAGTCATAGGTTAGTGGCAGCCTGAGGCTAGCGGTGGAAGTGGGGATTACAAATGGGTTCAAGGATTCTTTTGGGGTGGTGGAAATGTTCTAAAATTAGATTTGGTGATGGTTGCACAATGCTGTGAGTTACTAAAAATCATTGAACTGCCCATTTAAAACGAATGACCTTATGATATGGCAAATTACACCTCAATAAAGCTGTCTTTCAAAAAAGGAGAGCAAAATAAGACATTTTCAGACAAGAACAAGAGTTCATCAGCAACGGGCCCTTACTAAAGAAAACTCTAAAGGATATATTTCAGAAAGGAGAATAATTATTCTGCTGGAAGGTTTGAGGTATAGAAAAGAATGGGTCAATGCCTGGGTAAATCTAAACAAACAGTATAAAACAAGAATTTTATGTTTAATTGTGGGGTTAAAAAACAAGATAAAAATAAAATACTGAAATAACAGGAGGGCAATGACTATAGTTAAAGTTGTCTAAGAGGTTTTGATTGAGAGGAGGGTGAAGATACAATGTAAAGTGGATGTTTAAATGTCTAGGGTAATTAGTAAGAGCATGGAAACAGTTACATCGCTTCCAAATTTGCAAAGGGAAAAAACAGAGTAAGAAAAACTCATATTCCATAAAAAGTCAAAAAGGAAGAAGAAACAAAACATAGAAATAATGGTGCAAAAAATGCAATATTTTATATTTATTCTTTATATTTTATGTACGTTATAAACGCTCTTGTACTTATTCAATGTGTTTTCTAAAGAAACAATCAGATAAGTGTACAAAGATTATACAAAAGACTGTTTATAACAGTATTTGTAATAACTCCCAGGAACGCTCTATAAAAATCTATGCAGCCAGTGAAACTGGTGGTGTACGTCTGTTTATGGATAAGGTATGGTTACTGCATTGAGATTATTGACTAAAATAGCATGGCACAAAAAACAGGTATATAAGATTTGGTTTTTTGTTGGCAATGCTGTGCGTCTACTCGATACTCGTAGGCATAGAAGAAAACCTAGAAGAGTATTTTGATAGTGGGGTTTTTGGATAATGAGCTTTTGCTTCAATTATTACTATTTTCTGCATTGGTTATTTTTCCTCAATGAAAAAGGATGATTTTTGTAATACAGAGGATTAAAACCATTTACCTTTTGAAAAAGAAGAGAAAAAAGAAATCCCTCAGAAGCAAAGCCCACCTCAAGTGTCAAGAACTCAACAGACGTGTGTTAGTGACAAGTGTTTTAGGTTCATTGAAATGCACTTTATAAATCCATGCTAATCTCTATGCCCTGCCTGCGAGGTCCCCACACCTGCTTCTGCCTGTGCTCACCGTATACGGACTGAGAGAATTACACCTCTCTCTCTCTTCATCCTCAGGTGTGAATTCAACAACCTTCTGTGGAAATGGTCCCCAAACAAGCAGCATCCTAAGGAGCTACAGTTCAAGTTATCCAGGCTTCCTTGCTTATGAAAAAGCCACATTTTGTGCAAATGTGTGTGGGGGGGTGCTCCTGAATTATTCAGCTGACCTTTAATTCCTTTAGGAAATCAGCTGAAGAGTCGGGGAGAGGCTTCTGTCTTCAGAATTTTTATTTGATTATCAGGTAGAATACAGCATCTGGATGGACCCAAACGTACATACCCAAAAAACTGCTCTTCCCCAACGTCATGGCTGAGGTAGATGCACCTGCCACCAGGCTGCACATGCTGGATTTTCAGCCAGATCATGTGCAGTGACTAGGAGGGTCCCACGTCAGACCTAGTAAATGTTTGCAGCCAGCCAGCCTTGGGGAATTAACTCCACATTACCTTTAAACATATGAATTTCACCATAAAGACCAGTAAGGTAAAAGCTCACTTTTAATACATTAAAATTGATTTTGTACAATTTTATAAGTAATTTGAAATGCATTTTCAAAATATTCTTTAGGAACAACCTCTATTCAGATGTAAGGGTTTAAAAATATCTCAAAGGACATTTATTTTAAAAGTTGAAAGATGATTATATCAAATACACAATTGAACATATAGAGAACAAAACATTCCAGTAAAATGGCAAAAAAGGCATTTGCAATCCATTACTGATTTTTGAAGTATAGCGCTATTCCAGTTTTTAAAAGTCATGTAAAGTATACAAATAACTCTCAGAGGGGAAAATCTTATGAAAATAGCTGATGTGACAACAAAATGAAGTTATCAAAAGCCGAGGATCCACATGTTATTACGTGACAGAAATCTGAATGTGTATGTGACTCACATTACTTCGTAGCCTCTTTCTAGCGTTGCATTCTTGCACATGGTGAAGACGAACATGTGCGTGAGTTGCAATTTAGAGAGAAGATGTAGGTGTCACCATCACTGACACCCTATGGGTAACGTTAAATTTCTGCCTTTATCATGGATTCCATATTTCCACATTTCCATGGACTCCTAAGGGCACTGTTTCTTAAACGAATTCCAAACCTAACTCGTTGTTTTGTTTTGTTTTTTCCATTTTTTCCCTCGTTCCATCACCATATATTTGACTCCCTCTCTCTCCTCTCCCACCCCCTCCCCCCTTGCCCTCAGGTAATCAGTAAACTATTGACGTGTCCGTGAGTTTTTGTTTCTTTGTTGCTTTCAGTTTTATATTCCACATATGAGTGATGTCATATGGTTCCTGGCTCAGGGAAATGCAAATCAAAACCACAATGAGGTACCACCTCACACCTGTGAGAATGGCTGTTATCAACAAGACAAGGAACAACAAGTGCTGGAGAGGATGTGGAGAAAAAGGAACTCTGGTACACTGCTGGTGGGAGTGCAAACTGGTACAACCACTGTGGAAGGCAGTGTGGAGGGTCCTCAGAAAATTGGGAATGGAGCTACCATGTGACCCAGCAATCCCCCT
>PVJL010013718.1:0-31036 GCA_004026885.1 Lyroderma lyra
TCTAAAATATATAAAGAACTAATAAGACTTAACAACAAAAAAACAAACAACCCAATTAAAAAGTGGGCAGAAGAACTAAACAGACACTTCTCCCATGAAGAAATACAAATGGCCAGCAGACATATGAAAAAATGCTCATCCTCATTAGCTATCAGGGAAATGCAAATCAAAACCACAATGAGATACCACCTCACACCTGAGAGAATGGCTATTATCAACAAAACAAGGTATCAGAAGTGCTGGAGAGGATGTGGAGAAAAAGGAACTCTGGTACACTGCTGGTGGGAGTTCAAACTGGTACGACCACTGTGGAAGGCAGTGTGGAGGTTCCTCAGAAAATTGGGAATGGAGCTACCATTTGACCCAGCAATCCCCCTTCTGGGGATCTACCCAAAGAACTTGAAAACCTTTGTCCGCAAAGACTAATGTACCCCAATGTTCATAGCGCTGTTCACAGTGGCCAAAACATGGAAACAACCAAAGGTCCCTGCAACAGATGACTGGATGAAGAAGCTGTGGTACATATACACAATGGAATATTACTCAGCTATAAGAAAAGATGAAATATTGCCATTTGCGACAAAATGGATGGACCTGGAGATCATCATGCTAAGTGAAATAAGCCAGACAGAAAAAACAAAGAACTGCATGATTTCACTCATATGTGGAATATAAAACTGAAAGCAAAGAAAAAAGAAATGAACAAACAAATAACCCATGGACACAATCAATAGTTTAATGTTTATTTGGGGACGATTGGGTTAGGGAGGGGAGAAAGGGGAGGGGGTGAGAGAGGAGGCGGGGAAGCTAAATATAAGGTGACGGAAAGAGAAGTCACATTAGGTGTTGAACTGATGATACATCAAGTTGACAATGCACTGTGGAATTGTATGCCTGAAACCTATGTAATCCTTGCTAACAGATGTCACCCCAATAAGTCTAACAATAAAAATGAATTAAAAAAAAGATATAGGGGAGCTGGATGGATAAGAAAGCAAGACTCAGGCATATATTGTCTACAAAAGACTCATCTCAGAAGAAAAGATACACATAGACTGAAGGAAAGTGATGGAAAAGGATATTTCATGCAACTGGAAATGAAAAAAAAAAGCTGTGGTAGCAATACTTTTATTAGACAAAATAAACTTCAAATCAAAGACTATAAGAGGAGTCAAAGAAAGATATTACATAATTATAAAAGGATTAGTCCAAGAAAAGGACATCACCCTTGTAAACATTTGTGCACCCAACATAAGAGCACCTAAATACATAAAGTGAATATTTACTGACCAAAAGGCAGACATCAACAGTAACACAATCATAGTATGGGACATCAACACCCACTACTACCAATGGGCAGATCTTCCAGACAGAAAATCAACACAGATACAGTGGCCTTAAATGACACACTAGAGCAGATGGATTTCATTGATATTTTTAGAGCATTACATCCCAAAGCAGCAGAATATACATTCTTTTACAATCCACAGGGAACATTTTTCAAGAAAGACCACATGCTAGGCAACAAAACAAGCCTCAATAATTTTAAGAAAATTGAAATCATATCAAGTACCCTCTCTGACCACGACAGTATAAAACTAGAAATCAATTACAAGAAAAAAACTGAAAAGCACACAAACACATGAAGGCTAAACAATATGCTATTAAACAATGAATAAGTCAACAATAAGATTAAGAAAGAAATCAAATGGTACCTTGAGATAACTGAGAACAAAAACAACTACCAAAATCTATATGGGACATAGCAAAAACAGTCCTGAGAGGGAAATTCATGGCAATGCATGCCTACTTAAATAAACAAGAAAAAATTCAGATAAACAGTTTAACCTTACACTTAAGGAAACAGGAAAAAGAACAGCATACAAAGCCTAAAATCAGCACAAAGAAGGAAATAATAAAAAGCACAGCAGACATAAATGAAATTGAGACTAAGACAATACAAAAAAATCAATGAAATAAACAGCTCGTTCTTTGAAAAGATATGCAATACTGACATACCCTTTACCAGACTCCTCAGGAAAAAAAGAGGATCCAAATAAATAAAATCAGAAATAAAAGAGGAGATGTGACAACAGACACCATAGAAATATAAGAAATTGTAAGAACATACTATGGATAACTACATGCCAACAAATTTGGCATTTTGGAAGAATTGGATAGATTCTTAGAAGCATATAAACTTCCAAGGTTAAATTAAGAAGAAACAGAACAAATAAATAGGCCAATTACTAACAATGACATTGAATTAGTAATCAACAAGCTCCCAACAAAACAAAGTCCTGGACCAGATGGATTCACAGGTGAATATTACTGAAAATTCAAAAAAGAATTAACACCTATACTTCTCAAACTATTTCAGAAAATTCAGGAAGAGGGAAAGCTTCCAAACTCATTTTATGTGGTCACCATTAAGCTGATTCCAAAACCAGATAAAGACACTACAGCAAAAGAAAATTATAGGCCAATATCCCTAATGAACAAAGATGCAAAAATTATCAACAAATTATCTGCAAATTGAATTCAGCAATACATTAAAAAATGATACACCACAATCAGGTAGGATTCATTCCTGAGATGCAAGGTTGGTTCAATATATGTAAACCAATTAACATGATACAGCACATAAACAAAATGAAAAGTAAAGATCATGTGGCCATTTCAATAGACACAGAAAAAGCATTTGACAAAATTCAGCAGCCATTTATGATAAAAATGCTCAGCAAAGTGGGAATAAATGAAACATATCTCAATTTAATAAAGGCTATATATGACAAACCCACAGCTAACATCACACTCAATGGGGAAAACCTAAAAGCATCCCCCTTAAGGTCAGGAACAAGACAAGGGTGCCCACTGTCAACCACTTTTATTCAACATAGTGCTGGAAGTCCTAGCCACAGCAATCAAACTAGATAAACAAATAAAAAGCATCCAAATAGGAAAAGAAGTAAAACTATCATTATTTGCAGATGACATGATACTGTATATAGAGAATCCCAAAGATTTGATCCCAAAATTATTGGAACTGATAAATAAATTTAGTAAAGTAGCAGGATAGAAAATCAATATTCAGAAATCAGTTGCATTCTTATACAGTAGTAACAAACTAATAGAAGGAGAAATTAAGAAAGCCATCCCATTCTAAATTGCATAAAAATAATACCTAGGAATAAATTTAACCAAGAAAGTAAAGACCTGTACTCAGAAAATTATAAGACACTGAAAAGAGAAGTCAGAGAAGACACAAATAAATGGTTACACATGCCATGCTCATGGATAGGAATAAATAATATAGTTAAAATGTCCATACTACCCAAAGCAGTTTGTATATTTAATGTAATTCCCATCTAAATACCAATAGCAATCTTCATAGAAATAGAACGTATAATCCTATCATTTCTATGGAACCATAAAAGACCTGCAATACCCACATCAACCCTGAGAAAGAAGAACAAATTTGGAAGAATCATGCAACTGGATATCAAGTTATATTACAAGACCTCAGTTAAGAATACAGCATTGCACTGGCATAAAAAGAGACACAAAAACCAATGGAGAAGAATAGACAGTCCGGAAATGAATCCATGTCTATATGGCCAACTAATCTATGATAAAGGAAGCAAGAACTTAAATGGGGGTGACGACAGTCTGTTCAACAAATGGTGCTGGGAAAAGTGGAAGGCTACATGCAAAAAAATGAAATTGGACAACCTTACACCATATACAAAAAAAGAAATCTCAAAATGGATTAAACACCTAAATATAAGACCTAAAACCATAAAACTCCTAGAAGAAATTATAGGAAGTAACCTCTCAGACATTACCCTTAGCAATACCTTCAATGATATATCTTCTCGCAAAAGGGAAACAAAGAAAAACAAACACATGGGACTACATTAGGCTAAAAGGTATTTTTACAGCAAAAGAAACCATCAAAAAGACATTCCACAGAATGGGAGAAAATATTCGCCAATGAGGCATCTGGTAAAGTATCCAAAATTTATAAGAAACTCAACACCAAAAAAACAAACAACCAAATTAAAAAACAGGTGGAAATCTGAATAGACATTGCTCCAAAGAACACATACAAATGGCCAATAGACACATGCAAAGATGTTCACCATCACTAATCATCAGAAAAATGCAAATCAAAACCACAATGAGATAGCACTTCACTCCTTTCAGAATAGCTCTCATCGATAAATTGACCAACAACAAATGTTGGTGAGGATGTGGAGAAAATGGAATCCTTCTGCACTGTTTGTGGGACTGCAAATTCACCCAAACACTATGAAAAACAGTATGGAGTTTCCTCACAAAGTTAAAAATGGAACTACCTTATGATCCAGCAATTCTACTCTTGAGTATTTATCCAAAGAAATCCAAAACACTAATTTAAAATATATATATATGCACCCCTATGTTTATTTCAGTATTATTCTCAATAGCCAAGATATGGAAACAACCTAAATGCTTATCAACAAATGATTGGATAAAGAAGCTGTGGTACATTTACACAATGGAGTATTGCTCAGCCACGAAGAGGAATAAAATCTTGCCTTTTGCAACAACATGGATGGAACTAGGAGATACTATGCTAAGTGAAATTAGTCATACTGGGAAAGACAAATTCTACATGATCTCACTTATATGTGGAATCTAAAGAACAGAATAAAAGAACAATCAAAATAGAAAAAAGAAAAACTAAAAAGAGGATATTGATTTTCATAAAAACATGGATGATTTTTTAATGCACTGTGTTAAATGAAAGAGGCCAAACCAAATACATTTATTGTCTGATTGCATTTACATGATATTTGGGAAAAGACAAATTTTAAGGATGGAAAACAGAGCAGTAGATTCCACGAGTTAGGTTGAGGTAGAGTTTTACTATAAGGGGAAGTATGAGGTAATTTGAGCAGCAACAGAACTCTTCTGTATCATGACCATGGTGGTAGATATAGAAATATATGCATTTATCAAAATCCATGGAATCATCTACCATAATGGAGAGAGTCTTATTTTAGGTTAATTTAAAATGCTTATTTCTTGGGATCAATGTCCCAAGAACAATCTTCTGTTCATAATACTTTGGAGTTCAGAGAAATCTTTGGGGTATGGGGTTGTTTTACATACTAGTTATTTACAGATCAGATAAGTCAACAACAACCAAATAATTGATGACTCAAAATGAAAACAAGTAAGCACATTAAAAAAATTGTGCCCAAATCTCATAATATCAAAAAAAAAACTTTCTCCCAAAACACATATCAACAAATAATTCAAAAGACAGTAAATGAAACAACAACACAAAATCAAACCACAATCTGATCATACTGTGATCAGAATCAACAGTCATTTGTAATGTGGCCATGATAGCAAGAGACAAAAGAACAATTTCTGTTGTCTTGTAACTAACATTTTAAAAAGGATTTATTATGGTGATTCATATGGCTTATTAATATAGACAAAATACCACAAGGACTTATTTCTACCTTAATTAGAATTAAAGAAGGGAAGTACCAGCTTATTTTATTTTCTCTGTTGAAAGGATGTAAAATTTGTGTCCTGCTTCACGGAAATCTCTCTAGGTCAAATGACAGTACCCAAGCACATGAGGCTTACCAACTCTAACCCCCTCCTGTACACAGAACAAAAAATACATAACTTCTAAAAGGTAGCAAAATAAAATCATATCAATGACTAAAATTTTCTGTGTAGTATGCATAAACCCTAAAAAAAACTGAGTAACTTACAGAGGAGTCAAGGTATTTTTAAAAGAATGAAGGTCTTCTAGGTCCATAAGAAAAAAAAAAAAAAAAAAGAGCTTGAGTACCTGAGCATGAAAAAAGAAAAATTGAGCCCTAGCAGGATGGAAAATGAAAAGTAGTGGGAAATTTGGGAAGACCTAAAGAAGTCTGAAAATGATGAGGAGACCTGCTAGAGGAAACAGGTTGGAGGACTTTGGATAGTGTAGGAAAAGGTTTCTACAAAAAGGAAAAACACTGGAGTTCCCTGGTGGTGTAGTGGTTAGGCTTCCGTGCTGTCAATGCTGCAACCTGGGTTCGATTCCCAGCCAGGGAACTACCCACATTTAAAAAAAAAAGATTTAATAAAAAAAAAGGAAAAAATACTCCACAGGCAGTGAGGAGCACCATGTCCATCCTGAAAGTCTTGTTCCCATTTCTGTCAAGCAACTTTAGGGAAAGGGATGTAAATCCCAGAAGAAACCATGGGAAAATTTTTCATGCAACCCTCATTTTCTAGTTCTTGTCTCTGAAAAAGTATTTAAGAGGGTTCTTTTAATCAAGACCAGCACTAAAAAATAGGATGGTGTAGGGGAATACCTGCACTTTAAGGAAAGGATCCCTCTGCATGCAAATAAACACACCCAATGCACCCATGATGCCATCATATAAGTTGTATATGTCATGCATTACTCAACTCACAGAAGTGTCAATCACATCTAATCATATATGATTGCCACCTTCTGCAGTAGGGTAGCACACAAAGATGGTCTAGGGATGACAGCCCTGCCTAATCACTCATTAATGCTCCTTTCAAAAACTTGTTAACATTTTCAGGCTGTCAGTGACCAATGATGTTTGTCCAAAAGACTTGTGCAGCATCTACCCCACTGCCTTTCCTCATTCATTCTTTCTGAGTGTTATCCTCCACATGTTGCAGGTTTTACATAGAAGTTTTCAGAACCATTGGACTTTAGGGTCAATGCTTTTGAACTTACTAACTGGGTCTGATTCTCCTTATCTAGGGGCCATTGGGATGCAAATGTCGCCTGGCAAGACTTCGAAGCTTTCCTGACTTTTTTCCTACGTTCTCTTACTCATGGGAAAAATATCTTCCCATGTTTTATCTTGTTCCTTTTCCCATTCTTATTACATAATAAAGCATTAACAAGTAATTTGCATTTATCAGATACAGTTAAACAGAAAATACTCTCCATCACATCAACCCCAGTCTGAAATCTCCAAGATCTTAGTATATACCTCTCTCTGAGTCAATTACCTCAACTAGAACCACAGAATAAGCAGTGAAAACACTCAAAATCCTGAAAGTAAAATAGGGGGAAATGACCATTTACTGGTGGGAAGGGCACAGTAGAAATCTCTTTTCTTTCTCAGACAATGGAGCAAAAAAAATAAATAAATTTACTTATCAGGAATGATCTACAAGACAAATATAAGCTTGGAGCCTAGGGATGCCTTTATATTTCTCTCAGCAGCTCGGTTTTCTGAGCCTTTTCCTAGAGTAAGATCATTTTCAGCAAGTTTTTGCATTTTTAATCTAAGACATATGCCACCAGGTACCTGTGTTTCTCTGAAAATACTGAGCCTGGTACCCCAAAATACAAGGGAACAAATACAGTGAACGGATTCCAGAGTCTGAAAATTTTGGGAAGTTTTGACTCCAAAATTGTTGGTAGGATTTTTTTTTTGATGTGGTAGTACTATTTTATGTCTTGAATTTTGTCACTATTATACAAATTTCACATTCATCTGAACTCACGGAAGTGTTCACTAAAAAGTATTGTCTGTAAATTGAAATGATAAGTTGTATGGGCCTGAAAATGTTTTAAGGAAGTTCAGGTGAGAAGATTCACAGTCTTAAATTGAAGTTTGCTTTAGGACTTGATAACTAGGGGCTGAAAGGTCTTTTATCATAAATGGGAAGGCAGGAAAATTTGGGAAACATCCTATCTAGTTTATAAGTTTTTATTAAAACAACAATGAAGACTGATGTAAAGGAAATCTATCTTGATGTGTGAAATTCTTGAAATCTTCCTTCTTTTGGAAAAATATGTGGCCTATATTCATTGCTCCAGGAAGTCCACCAGTTTAAAAAAACAAAACAAAACAAAAAAACTCTGTATTTCCAAGAAGACTTAAACTCTTGTCAATATTATTGGCCTCCACACCCCTCTTCCCAACTGAATGTCTGAAGATCCACTAGCCACTTTATGTCTCTGTTTTTTCTGTGCACCTTATCCAAAATGAGGCATGAATACTTTCCTGTCCATTTGCCGTGGGAGATAAAGTAAATCATAGTAGAGAGGATTTAATCTCCTGCTGACACTGCAGACATGATGAGATCTGTTATTAGTTTGACCACAATCTGCCTGTTCAATTCAACCTTCCCATTTACCACCATGTTGTCTTGAGCTAGAACTGTCTTATTATCAGTTCAGTCTAGTAGGAATGAAACACTAACATCAGCCATCATAGCCATGTGCTGGTTTTAGGTTGGTAGAGGACAGTAAGTTAGGTTAATTTTCTCAGACATACCAGTATACAGCAACTGTCTGTTTAAGAGACAGCTGCAACTCCTTTAAGAAACTAGTGTCTCAGCTTCCGATGTAGATTCCTTATAGTCAAAATTAATCAGTACCATTAGAAGGATAATTTAGAATGTCTTCAATGTCTTTTTCTCTCTCTTTTTTCTTAAAAACATAAATTCAATTTCTTACTGGTGATTTTGGGGAACCTCCTGGCAAGAGAAAGCTCCTTTTCACAAAACATCACAGCAATAGGTATTTTTTTTCTTATTTCTCCCAACTCCTATTCTCCTGTTTTGGTGACACATAATCCAGTTTTACAGCCTCTTTGTGGGCTCCTCTTTCCTTTTCACTTCTTAAACCCAAGTGTCTCAATATTCCCATGAATTTGCATCACAGAGGCCTTGGAACAAAATAGAACTATGTGGGCTGTAGGTGGGTATGAAGAGCAAGAAAAGATTAATAGGAATAACTGAGATTGCCTTTTACTGCCAAGGAAAAGGGAGATTATTGGAGCATTGAAAGATTGGAGAATGATTCTATCCCTTTACTCAAACAGTGCCTTCTCAGAGAAGCCTTCTCTAATCACTCTGAAATAGCCACATCTTCTCCTTTCTGGTGCACTGCCCAATCCTCAATATACTTTATTGTTTCTCTATAGTATTGTGGACTATTGGTTATAGTTCAATTCACATTCTACTCATTTACTATATTTGTACTGACAACATATCAACTTCTTCAAAACAGTATGTTTTGTCCGCCCTATGCTCCTACTGTATTTTCAGCACCTCACAGATGGGCTGGTATTCCGTACATGCTCGCTGATTTTTCAGTTGATCAAATCAGCTGATATTCCATCTAATCTCAGCTTCCAGGTCTGTGTCCAATCTGGGGTTTTTAGATGTCCTGTGGGTATATGGGACCTGTCTAAAACCATGTTGAAATTCCAACAGAGCCCACCAGGGAATGCTGTTGCTCTTATAAATGTGGAGTGGGATTATTGTTGAGTATAAAGAACAGTATGTTGACAGAGTCTTGTTATTGTTTAAATCAGAGTTTTACTTAGCATAATTTAAGAAGGGCTATATCTCCAGTGCAAGTCTTTCACATTGGCTATATCTGTTTATATAATAAAGGGTTACAGACCACTGAATGACTTCTTTGGGACAAACAGTCTACAGGGACTTCAGCCACCACAAAATTTGGACTTGTTGAGCATCACTCTATTCAAGAAGATTCACTTCATATTACAGTATATGTGAATGGTGTCTTCCTAAATAAGACACTGCAAACAGCAGGGCTGAAGTTGACTGCTCTGCCCTATCCCCCTTATACCAATGGAGCTCTTCTCACACCTGCCTGATTCACACCACCGCAACATGACATTCATCAGTTTTCCATAAGAACTTGGTATTTCCACCTTACTCCCCTCCACCTTCCATCTCTCCCTGAATAAGTTTCCTCTCACATGTTCTATGTATTCTTAGGTGGTTTTCATGCCCAACAGAGAATAAGTCTTTCCTGGTTCTTCCTCCTCATTTAAGAAATATTTTTATTCTATAATCTGTTTATTTTCAAGTTCTTAGAAACTAAGTATTGAAAATATCTACTTTCCCCCAAATTAACGCCCCCAAACAAACAACAGCAAAATACATACAAAGAGTGATATCACACTCTTTGATATCAAAAAATTCCTTCATTCAAATCCACATAACATTAATGAAAACACTAAAACCCTTAGGAAATAAAACAGAGATCAGTCAAGGGGTGCAAATATCAAATCTCATTTCCTGTATCTGTTGATAAGAAACTAAAATTTAAATTATCACTGTTGTATTCCAAGAGAAGTATGAGTTTCAATCTCAGAGATGTTTTCTTTTTCTCTTCTCAGCTCTAGATTTTCTTGCCTCTTGATCAGAGGTGTGGCCATTGACAGTACATTTTCCCACTTTTCCATTATGTGACACAGGCACCCAAAATTCTAACTTTTTAACGACCAATTGAACCTGATAGAGGATAGATGACTGGAAACCACACAACAGTTGGTAGTAGTCTTAAGAGAATGGAAGCTATGTTATGCAAATTCCACAACAAAAGCAGACAGAGGATTTGGGAACACAGATTTGGCTATGTTAATTGCCATACAGAGAGAAAAAGACCCAGGGAAGGGACATTTCAACTGGGTTGTCCCAAGACTTT
Source organism: Lyroderma lyra (assembly GCA_004026885.1). Classification (NCBI taxonomy): domain Eukaryota; kingdom Metazoa; phylum Chordata; class Mammalia; order Chiroptera; family Megadermatidae; genus Lyroderma; species Lyroderma lyra. Next base: position 10,514 of record PVJL010013718.1, read on the forward strand.
TTCTTTTTTTAATAGACTAAAGAGTAAGTCTTTCAATAGACTAAGAAGTTTCTATTTCACAAAAGTGTTTGAATTTTCACATCTTCAATAAATATATCTGAGACATCTGTGACCCAAGTATCTGGTCTGTGATAAGAAGTTTGTTCTGGGCAAAATTCCAACAGCCTCTTTCAGCTCTGACAGTCTTTTTACTGATACTTGGTTCTGGTATGGGCCAAGCAAGGCAGCCCTCTCCCCACCTCACTATAAACTCCTTTTCCCTAATTCTTTATCTCTCAGTTTCACCATTTTTCTAGTCCAAAATTTAATTCACCTTCTCAATCAGTTTTCCTTTAATTCTAGCTTAAACAATAGATTGCTCTGAGCTTGAATCATGAAATGTCAACATCCTGCCTCCTGCTTTCGACAATTACCCCGAATTTAAACAATAGGCTTTTACCCTGTATCTCCCAGATGTCCTTCGCTTTGGTTTGAGCAAATCATTCAGAGAAAAACTTGTAACTTGTGTTCGCTAATTGTATTACCAAAATGTCCAGTCTCCAGCCTTGATCAGTCATCCTAAAATTTGTGACGTGTGATGATAAAACTTTACTCTGTTGGGGTTGCTAGACTTTAGCTAATCATCTTGGTGACTGTGAATCTGTTTGTTGATTGTATCATCCCCAGGCCATTCCTAGATAATTGTGAAAACTGGGTGGCCTATGGAACCCACAGTCAGCAGGATGCAGTCTCCAAATCACTAAACAAATCTTCTGTCATCTAGTCACCCTGCAGTGACTGCTTTGAGGCCTGCCTTTAGGGCCAATGCTTTTGAACTTACTAACTGGGTCTGGTTCTCCTTATTTAGGGGCCATTGGGATGCAAATATCACCTGGCAAGACTTCGAGCCTTTCCTGACTGAAGAAATCAACAGGTTCCTAGGTGGATTTCGAGACCCCTTCTTCTTTTTAGATCAAAATTCCCTGGATCCCTAATAGGTAGGGCAACAATCATCTTCAGCAGGAAAGCAGATACGGAGGATGAGGCCTCCAGGCCCTCAGCTTCCCAAGGAGATTTGTGGGGATGTGAGGAAGGCAGATAGAATAGGGGGCTCTCGGGACCCCTCCCATGAGACTCCTCTGCTGGAATAATCACCACCCTGATATCACCAGTATTTAGTAATCCCTGCCTCAAGATAAAACAATTACAGAAGGTAATTGAGTTTGGAAAGAAAATATGGGTAATAAAAAGGTGATGTCACAACCCCCATCAATCAAAGATATCAATCAGAGACCCCATACCCAGATGGGTCTAACTCCTTACAACCAGAGAAAATAAAAGTACCAAAACCTCATTAATTGGAGCTCTAGACCCATTTTCCTGCTCAAGCCTGCTCCTACTTCTTTGGAGTGTACTTTCTCTCAATAAACGATCTCTTTGTTTCACCTCTACACTCTGGTGTGTGTTTCGTTCAATTCTTTGTTCAAGATATCAAGAATCTTGAACACCATGTGAATGAGGTCACCCCATTTTCCAGTAACAGTTCTGATATGGACCAAACAAAGCAGCCATCCCCTCACTTCACTAAAGACTCCTGTTCTTGTTCTTTAGCTCTCAGTTTCACCTTTTTCCTAGATCAGTGGTTCTCAACCTTCCTAATGCCGTGACCCTTTAATACAGTTTCTCATGTTGTGGTGACCCCCATAAATTTATTTTCGTTGCTACTTCTTAACTGTAATTTTGCTACTGTTATGAATCATAATGTAAATATCTAATATGTGTTTTCCGATGGTCTTAGGTGACCCCTGTGAAAGGGTCGTTAGACCCCCAAAGGGGTCGTGACCCACAGGTTGAGAACTGCTGTGACTGTAGCCTTAATCACCCTCTCAATCAGTTTTCCTTTCACTCTAGCTTGAACAACAGATTGCTCCTAACTTGAATCATAGAATCTTCATCCTGCCTCCTGCTTTAGAGCATTACCCCAAAACTTAAACAATAGACTTTTACCCTATATCTCCCAGATGTCCTTTGCCCTGGTTTGACCTAATCCCTCAGAGAAAAACTTGTAACTTGTGTTTGCTATTTCCAAAATGTCAGTCTCCAGTCCTGGTTAGCCATTCTAAAATTTGTGATATGTGGTAATAAAACTTTGCTTAACTAGGTATGCTACATTTTAGCTAATCATCCTTGCAACTTGTGAATCTGTGTTTGTTAATTGTATCATCCCCAGGGCATTCCTGGATAGGTGAGGCACCTGGGTGACTGGTGGAGACCAAAATCAGCAGGATGCAGTCTCCAAAGGGCTAAACAAATCTTCTGTTGCGTAGCCACCCTGCAGTGATGGCTTTGAGGCCTATCTTTTAGGCCAAGGCTTTTGAACTTACTAACTGGATCTGGTTCTCCTTATCTAAGGGACTTTGGATTGCTGATGTCACCTGGCAAGGTTTCCAGCCCATCTCGACCAAAGGATCTCAAGAGCTCTTCCCCTTTTAGATCAGAAAGGGTGAGAGCTCTGTGGATCTCCAATATGTAGGGACAACGACCATCTTCAGCAGGAAGCAGATACAGAAGATGAGACCTTCAGCCCCTCAACTTCCCATAAAGATTTGTGGGGATCGCGTCTCTTAAGGGAATGTGAGGAAAGCAGATAGAATAGGGGGATCTTGGGACCCCTCCCATGAGACTCACCCTGCTAATACCACTCTTTCACTAGTAATCCCTGCCTCAAGATAAGACAATTGCAGGAGGTAATTGAATTTGGAAAGGAGACAGGAAGAATAAAAGAAAGGCATGTCACAGGCTTGTCAATCAAAAAACTCCACGCCCAGAGGTGTCTCCTCCAAAGACATGGAAGAAAATAAAAAGTACCAAAGCCTCATTGATTGTGGCTCTTGAGCCACTATCTTTGCTCGAGCCCACTCCTACATCTTTGGAGTGTACTTTTTCTTCAATAAATTATCTCTTTGTTTCACCACTATACTTTTGTATGTGTCTCATTCAATTCTTTGCTCAAGATACCAAGAAACTGGACATCATGTCAACAAGGACACCCCATTTTCCAGTAAGAGTTCTACCTCACCTATGCCCTGCAGCTGACTGTCACTGCATAGGATATGTAACAGGACAAGACAGTGTCCTTCCACCGGGAGAACAGAGAAAAAACAGCTACATCCTTTCATGTTTGTGTTTAGGCAAGAGAGTAAGCATTCAGAAAATTCTTTGAAAAGGAAAGTTCAGTACCAAACTTAACTGTACAGTAAATTTGAGTGTTTTCATTCTGCTAGAGACCTGGGAAGAAAGACTAAAATGTAATAATATATCCCCAGGTTGCCAGTTCCCTAGGCTGATTGATCCCCTTCTCTTTGTGAAATGAGGAGCACCTACTCTGATCTTCCAACCCCAGCACTGAACCTAATATGCATCTCTGACCTTTATAAATGTTGGCTACAGGAACCAGACTATGTCTGTTTTACTTCACATTTGTGACTTAATGTCTTTAAGATATGGTCAATGTGTAAGGAAATAGAATTCCCCTGAATACACGTTTGCATTTGTTCCCACACTAATGAGAAGTCCATTCCCTATCCCTTCCCTCGGTACTCCTTTTCCTCACAAATGTTTTCTCTGCTGCCCTTAACTGTTTTTGTTACTCAAATATTGAATCACAGAGTTTATCATTTAGAAACCCAAGTCTCTAAAATATTCCTTTGAATATTTGAAATGGGTTTCTTTGTGCAATGAGTCCTCTGAAAAAGGTTATTTCCTTTAGCACCAACTTTTAATCAAACTGAGACCATATCTAAGACATCTTGATTCATAATGAAGTCCAAAAACAATGTTCAGCAGTAATATTTTTATATTCCATGGAAAATATTACTTTTATTTAGAAGTTGTACTACAACCATGTTTGGAATGGGTGTATCATTCGTGTCAGCTTTCTCCACATATCTTTTTCTGAAAAACCATCCAGAGTCACTCCACCATCAAGCAAGAATCCCTATATATTCCAGAATAATTAGACACAAACACACTCACACTTAAACTCTCACACATCCTCAAAAATAAAAACACAACTAAGTTTGAGAACAATCATCAATGGTGCCATAATCACTGCCTACACATATCTGGAGGTGTGGGATTTTCTGTCGAGAGAAACACTTTGATTATGTGACAAAGGAGAGAAGACAGCATAAGCAGTAGAGAGATTGTACATGGGTAATAATGTTAGGAGACTGAAATAAAGAAATTTCATTTCTTTTTATCACAACCTAAATTTATGCCAAGGATTGAAGTGGGGGTGAAACCTGTGGTTGTTTGAGATGTAGGGATACCAAATTCTTAGTTTTCCATGTGCACTGATTTGGTTAAACAGGGCTTACCTTTGAAGGAGGCTAAGATTCAGTCCATGTATTTACACAAGAATGTGAAATTTCTGATTTGCTTCTCATGTAGATGGTCTCCAACTACTGGCTACTTTCTCTCTCTCCTTCAGTGAACAGGTTTAAGAATATAAATCCAAAGATAAATAAGAGAAAAAAGGTAATATTTTATCATTATCAACAGTTCTAACCTGTGTGATTCCTCCATGTCCATCCATCTTTCACATAACTAAAAAGTGAAAAAATAAGCATATACAAAATATATCAATAAATAAGAACTGAAAACTGTATAATAGACTGACAGCGCCTCAACTAGCTTAACTATGCTTAACCCCTATTATATTGGTGACTTCAAATATGATTAAAGTTTAATCTAAAAAAGAGGAAATCTGGGTCTACAGAGATGACAAATCAATGGGAAGACAAGGGCATCATCAGTATATTTCATGTTGTGATTTCATACGCACAGGCCCCTTTAACAAACTTCTAAATCTCTCAAGAACAAACGTAATGAAGATTTTCCTAGGGGCCCTCATTCCCTATCTCATAAGGCGCTCCTTATGTGGCCCACCACTGAAAGGATGGCTCCTTGGCTCAAGGAAGGACTCAACTCCTCCTCTAGGATCACCACCTATGTTGTACGTGTTGCATGTGACTTCTTTCTAAGAGGTGCCAAACATACTTTTAGTCACATGAATGGCATGTCCCAGAAGAGTGTAATGCACATAGAATGTCTAAAGTTGGTGACTCTAGCAATACTCAAATACCTGTTATCATGTAATTTCTTTTCAGTCTTCATTAAATTTATTGGGGTGACATAATATATTATCTATGTGTTGCAATGTGTGCTCACCACCCAGAATCAGTTCTTCTTCCATCACCATACATTTGACCTCCCATCCTTCTTCTCCCTCTGGTAACCTTTCATTACCATATAGTTGACATCCCTTCCCCCCTCCCCTTCTGGTAACCAGTAAACTGTTTTGTCTATGAGTTTTAGTTTTTTTTTTTTTGTTGTTGGTTTGTCTTGTTCATTTGTTGCTTTCAGTTTTATATGTCACATATGATTGAAGTCATATGTTTCTCAACTTTTTCTGTCTTACTTTTTTCACTAAGTATGATAATGTCAAGATCCATCAGTGCTATCGCAAATAGCAGTATTTAATCTTTTCATTTTTTATTGTTAAAATTATTAGGGTGACATTGGTTTGCAAAAATTACATAGGTTTCAGATGTACAATTCTACAGTGTATCATCCATGTGTTGCACTGTCTTTTCATCACCCAGAGTCAGTTCTCTTTCCATCACCATATATTTGACTTCCCCTCCCTCCTCTCCCACCCTGTCTTCATCTTTTCTTATGGGCAAGTAACAGTCTATTGCATATACGTACCACCTCATCTTTATCCAATCATCTATCAAAGGACATTTTGGTTGTTTACATGTCTTGGCCACTACGACTAATGTTGCAATTAACAAAGGCGTACATTTATCTTTATGGAAAAGTGTTTACAGACTTTTTTCATGATGCAATTTTTATCAACACCTCAACACTCTCAGTCTATGAGGGATCAGAAGAATATACCCTGAAACGTGAAAAACAACTACTCTTTTCGCACTATCTCCATATTTTATTCTTCTCTGAGTGTATATCCTCTCACCTTCTGTGCTTTCAATGGAACAAATTTTTGGAACGAGAGAAAAAAAGCCTTCCTCCCTTTTCCTCTTCCTTTTGGACTTAACAATATTTGCCTGCTTTATTCTACTGAGTTTCAACTTAATATAGTTGACACATAAAAACTAGTTTGCATTCCCCAAAAGTCAGATGCTAAATAGAAAGGACCACTCCATTCATCTATCACATCCACATATTGCAGGCCAGATAAAGCTCTATTTAGAAAAGCACTGAATAGAACTCTTTCCTTCTTCCTAATTTGAATCTTCTTTATACAATGGCATAAGTCTCACTTGGGATCCTTCGGTCAAGGACAGAGGACTGTACTAGGACATGCAGCCCCCATGTACTTCATTTAAGAGAACAAGGAAGTTTATCCCTGTTGGTCTTTTCTGTGCCCAGCCCTAACCATTCTACCAGGAAGCTTTGATGCTTTCACCATAATACCTAGCCTTGGCACTGGATCATCTACCCAACAAAATCATTCAAAATATCTGAAATCCTTCTCTTGAATTTATTGACATCAAGGGGCTAAAGTTATATTCCACTGCAATATTTATATATACCATCTTATTTTTCCATATACTTCTCTCACTCACCAAATTTTTCCTTGGATTGCCACTTCCATCACCACAATGGAAATCAAATACCTTACAATAAAACAAATATCCAACTACCAAAGTGTCATTTCTTCTCCTCATTCTCTGTGTCCACTTATATAGTAACTTCAAAGAAGTAATAGCCACAGCCTGGCACACACCAGAGGTAGTTGAACTTACAAGCTAAGAGAATGCCTATACACATAACAACTCTTTACCTCCTTAATATTCAGAGTTCAAATAGAAGGGAAAAATAAAATAATAATTTGAACAGGAAATATAAAATATACTGAGTTATTAACTACTTCAGGAGCTTTGAGTAATGAGAACTGGCTAGTACAAAGTAAAAAGAACTTGAAAGAATGTAGTAAACTTGATATATAATAGCACATATAGCATTATATATATATATATATATGAGAGCCACTAACCCTCAGGCAATTTCTGATACTCATCTCAGTATCGGGATCTGTTCAGTTTGTTGGTGTATTTTCTCATTCATTTTGGTATTTTACTAGTTCATGGTATGACAAGTGATATCCTATTAAATACAGTGGACATTTGGAATGGTAATTATGTAATTAGATGCTTTATCAAATTACTTCTTTATGGTCAAGTAAGCAGTCTCTTCATTTAAGGCTCGGTGAGTATGTAATGTTCAGCTTTCCACTGGGCCCTGCTGACAACACACTGGAAAAGCAGACATTGGCTCACACTGCCTCTTTGAAGACATGTGCAGTGGAAGTACAGCTCCTTCTACCTCAGTCTCACTGACATTAACCCAGCAGAAGTGGGGCACCAGCTCACATGCCCTAATTACTTCCACATGGGAGTGTAAAATCAACTTCCCATCAGGTCTCACTTTCACTAGTGAGAAAAGAAGTGGCATCCAATTCACTTTGCTTTGCTGTTGTTTGATAAGGGTGAAAGCTCAGCTCCCCACAGGGTTCCATCCTCCTAAGGAGAGAAGGAAAAGCAGAGTGCTCTAGCTCCCTCCACTATCATTCTGCCTCTCTAATGTCAAGAGCAGGTAAAGGCTCAGCTCCTCTTTGGGTTCTTAATATTCTCCAATAAAAGGAATCAGGGCTCCTTTGACAAATGGCTAAATTTAGGGATGAGGCAGAGAAGACAAGCCTGGAGCATCTCATAGTACTAGAAAAATTATTAAGTTCACAAAAAGCAAAAGGCTGGGGACATGTGAAGGGGACATAGAAGCCAACCTGAAAGAGATGTCCCTAGCAAAATCTGGAACAATAGTAACAACATAATGAATAATGTAATATTCAATTATACCCAAAGTATAAAGTCAATATATATGAATCCATATTGATACAAATAAATTATTTAATAAACAAACAAACTGGGGAGAAGATGTAAATCTTCTTTGTAGACAAATTTCAAATAATATATGTATATAGTGCCCCTCCAGGATGTGTCACTTATTCCACCTAATCCATCCCCCATAATCATTGCCTGTGGGTTTTACTTAGTAACTAACTTTCAAATAAAGTATGGAAAGGGAAAATATATTGACATTTCAGTGGAGATAACCAAATGATCAAGGGCACTTTACCTCTGTGGTATTTTTTCTGAAACTCTGTACCTTGAGTCTAATTTTGAAAAAAATATAAACATGACACTAATTCAAATTGGGGATAATCGAAAGGGTACTTTACTAGATTCCTCAATACTATGAAGGTCATAAAAAGCAAGAAAAGACTGGGAAATGGTCACAAATTGGAGGAAACAGAAGATATGAAGACTACATACAATATGATGTTCTTGATTAAATCCTGGAATGGAAAAAGGACATTAATGGGACAAGTTAGTTAAATCAGAATAAAGTCTGGAATTTACTCAATAGCAATATACTAATGTTGGTTTCTTAGTTTTGAATACTGTATCACATTAAAAGGAAACTGAAACTGAGTGACGGGTATATGGGAGCTCTCTGTATGACCTTTGCAAGTTTTCTGTAAAACTAAAATTATTGCAAAATAAAGATTAATTTTTTAAAAAATTAAGTGGTATACTTTGAACTAAGCTTAGAAGGGTCAATACTGTTTAGATATCAATTTTCCTCCATTTTGTCTATAGATTCAAAGAAATGCAAGTTATATTTGCCAGCTATTTTTTGTAGGAATTTACCAGGTGATTCTTAAACTTACATGGAAATCAATCTAATTCATTGACATCAAAATATAACCAAAACAATCTTGAAAAAGTACAACATATTTGTAGGTGTCATACTATTCAATTTCAAGGTTTAAAATAAAGCTAAAGTATTCAAGAAGAGTACAGAGATTCATCAATGGAATAGCACAGAGAGTTTAGAAAGAAACCCATAATTATACGGCCAATTGATTTTTGACAAGGGTGGAAAGGCAATCTAACTGTAAAAGACAAGTGTTTTTAATAAATGTTAATGTAAGATCTAGATAGCCTCAGGGATAGTATAAACCTAGTCTACTTGCAAGATCAATCATGCACCTAGACATTATAGTAAAACAATAAAGCTTCTAACAGAAAACATAGAAAATATCATTGTGACCTTGGAGTAGGCAAATGTTTATTAGAGAATACAAAAAGCACTAAACTAAATCTAAAACAAAATACTGATTTTAAAAATGTTCATCAAATTAAGTTCTGTGCTTATCAAAAAATATCATTAGAAAATAAATGTTTAGACCAAAAAGTAGGAAAAAACATTAGTTTATCCAGAATATATATAGCATTCTTACAACTCAAAAAAAGAAAATAAACACTTCAATAAAAATTAGCAATATATTTGCATTGTTGCCTCACAAACATAAAGGAATTATCAATAATTATATGAAAATATGCTCAAAACCATCTGTCATCACAGAAATACATATTACAACAATTAATTAGATACTATTACACATGCATTTGAATACAAATTTTAAATAGAATGACAATAAAGAAGTGTCAGCAAGAATATGAAGGAACTGAAACTCTTGTCCATTGCTGGTAGGCATTTAAGTGGTAGAACTATATTACAATATTACTTGAATAGTTTCTTGCAATGTTAAATGTTCACCTACCCCAAGACCCAGCAATTCAATTCCTAAGTATTTAATGAATATAGAAGACAGAATTCTAATTACAAATAGTGACTGTTATGTACAATACCTAAATACATTTTAGTGTATAAGAGGACTGTCTGGAAAAATTTCAGCCATAAATGCTTCTATTTTTCTATTACATGATTACATAATTTCTGAATGGCCCTTGTAAATATGTACTTTGAAGTAACCAGGTTGTATTTTTTGTTTTTGTTTTGGCAATATTTTGCAAGTCTTCTCATTCAAAGATGGACAACATGGAATAGAATGTTGTAAAATTATTTAGTAACTATGATCAAGGGAGAGTCAATCTGCACATATTATGTAAAAGAAAACATTTTCTAAAACAGTGAGGAGAAGAGATGAGGCAGAGAGAATGTTGGCCAAGATTATTTCAACAGTTAGCTCCATTTTCTGACTTGGGTTTCCAATATGCCTCCTGATATATATGTTCTTATGTTCAGGCTGAAGGCAAAAATTGCAGAATCGGGAGTTCCCTGATGGTAGTGGCTTAAGGCTTCGGCGTTCGCGCTGTCAGCGCTGTGGCCTGGGTTCGATTCCCAGCCAGGGAGCTACCCACACACCACAAAGCAAAAAAAAAAAAAAATTGCAGAATCATGTCACTAATGTTTGAACAAGGTTATCAGTGTATAATAACATTCCCCAAGTTTTAGAAATGGAACTTTCTTACAAGCAAATTCTTTTCAAGTTCTACAGCTAGATTTCTGGGAAATTGCAGTGTTCAGCCCATTAATTTAAACCTGTAAGGTTCTTTTATCTACTGTAAAAGTTTATCACTGGCAAATTCACTGTAATTACTGTATTTGAAAAGTCTTTGAAAGGCATAAAAATGTAATAGGAAAGAAAGGGGACGATAATAGGAAATAAACACTAATGCCGACGTTTTCACTAGAAAACCAAATTTTTCATAAGAATGCCAATAATTGCATACATTTTTCTATTTTAAATTTTTAATGTTTTACATATATATGTCAACTACTTAAGCCTAATTCGAAAAAATTTTACTTTCCCTCCTTTTTTGTGATTATGACTGTGGAGAATTCTCATATTGATCATTGTGCACTTTCCATTATATCATGAGCCAAACAACCTTTTCTCTATTTCTTCCATTCAACACCATTTAGGGAGTCACTGAATAGCTAAAGAGCATTATAGGTACTGTAAAAGCTAAGGGACATTCACGGCCCCTGACAATCCTACCACCACTTGATTCACGAGTTTCTTACTCCCTAGTCTCTGTAACCATATCTTGGTTCTTATTGGATTCATAGAGCTTTGAACCTCTTTTTATTCGCCCTCCAATTGGTTCTAATTTCATTTAGTGTGAAATTATATGATGATAAGCAGGAATTTATCTAATTAAATATATGGTATATCAGTGGTAACTGCAGAAGTGTATTGGTAGACCAGCACCACCACTGAAATTATTGTCAGAGATAAAGCTTTGATTTATCCCTGAAAATTAATATTTTTCACACAGATATCATCAAAATGACTCCATAGTAGAGTAAGAAATTGCAAACTCCAGTTCAGAAATTATAAAAACAAGAATTTACTCTCCAAAACTGTCAATAACCTTTTGTGAAAACTCATTCCACAGAAAGATTTCTGGGATAGATATGAAAGACACTGACTCTGGTTAACACAAGGATCTCATGAATTTTCATTTTAGTTACAAATTAACACCTATTGGCAAAAAGTACTAATTCTTCAGCAAATTGAAATTTAGTGATTGCCGTTGCAATGTGATGCTAAATTTCATTTACTAAATCCTGTAAAAAAAATCTTTTAATAATACAAGTCCTTTAACATCAATACCATCATATTTTCATCATTTTAAAATTGAAGGTGGCTACTTTAATCCTGAACTCTTACATAAAACCTAAACTGAAATTCAAAAAGGAAAATAAAATTATCAAATGAAATTCTGTTGCATTTATATATAATTGAGTGTTCATGTGTATGCATACATGTATGAGAAAGTGTATATGGGCATAAGGCAAAGTTGTAAATATGTTACACAGGCCCTGAAGTTTAGGATACAATGACTTAAATTATGTTGTAAAAAATATAAATAAAACCCAAAAATAAGTAGCTTTATAAATATATTTGTATTTAACAACCAGATCAAGTTCTTTCCCTTGAGTTAGTACTGAAATGTGACAAAAATAATCTGTTACAATAAAATTGGCATTACATTTACATCAATGTTAACAAGTGATTACTGATGCTATATTATGAGCATGAGAATAAAGAATCATGTGAACAAGCTCAGACAGTTACACAGTGCAAAACTATGAAAAAACAATCACTTCACATAACCTGGAGAAACACCTATAAAAACCCAAACTGAAATACCTAAAAAGAAATAAAATTATCAAGTGGAAGTATGTTGCATGTATATGTAGTTATGTGTCTCTGTGTGTCTGCCTGTGTGCATACATGTATCAGAAGGCATATACAGGCATAAGGCATGAAAGGTACGTATGTGGTGGAGGGTATAAATGAAATGGATAACCACCTGTGATGTTGCAGCTTCTTAGATCACAGCATTGGTACACAACCACTCAACCAGAAGAGTGAAATGGGTCATTTGATACATCATTGGGAAAAAGACACACTAAATTTTATTACATTAAATCACATGTCATTTTCCATGATTATGCATTTATCTAACAAATATGAGATCAGGAGGTTTTACAGAATTCACTGAATTTCTATCACTAAGCTAGATTTTGAATTGTTGTATAATGAGCCAGAAATTATGTTGGGAATTGGTAAAGATGAAATGTACTGACAGACACATGCAGAATGAGAAATCAAACATGTGGCATTGCATATTTGGCAACATCCAGTGATATAATTTACAGATAATATATCATAATGTAGACAGAGGGTTTCAATAATTTTATTTGAAGATTGTCATAGTATCGGCTAAATATGATTTCATGAGTTATATTAATCTTTATGGGATTATGTTCCTTAACTGTGCATATAACATTGGCCATAAACTCTTAGATCTATAAAAAACTAATACCACCAGGATCCCCGGTTCTAAAATTTGCTATTTGTTTATTAACAAAATTAGAATTTGGTCATTGAGGAACTTAGTAAGAGCTGTTTTAGGTTAAAGAGAAGTTTCTTGTGGTATAATAAAGAGGAAGGAGAAATATAAGATCAATGAGTACAAAAACCTCTCAGAAAGTAAGAAAAAGAGGTGATTTGGTAGTCAGTAAACTGAACACAGAGTAGTTAACTTCGGTCTCTGCAATCACCACTTGTCATTTAAGAGACCTCAGGAAAAATGCCACAATATAAAATGGCATGAATTAAGGAATAGATCTACTGGGGAGAAGGAAAAATTTGCAAGAATTGAATCAACACAAAATGAGAAGGCACAAATTCTCTATTATTTAATTATCCCCTATAAAGATGGATCAGTGTCTGAATCTCTTGTAAACACAGAATGAGCTAAGTTAAAAGAGAGAACTCTGGTTGCTATCCCTTCTTTTAGGCACCTGAGAATGTGTCCTTGACAGATGAGATACAAATAGATTTTTGCCACAAGGCAGTCTGTTTTTAGGTGCCAGTTTTACATAGGACCTACAAAGGAACTCCAGCTATCCAGAGTTAGAAGAACTTGGGTTCCTTGGGGTGATACAGTTCCGCTTCTCCATTAAGCACTGAACTGGGACACAAACACTACAGGTGAGAGAAGGGAAGACTGAAGTCACAGACAGTTTATGGTTCAGGCCAATCAGAATAAGCCACTAAATTTATGTTAAACTTACTAAATCAATCCTTCCTTACTACCTTCCGTCCTCTCTTCCTTCCTTCCTTCCTTTCTTCCTTCCTTCCTTCCACATGTGTCTGTCACAACTTGATTTTCAATTCATTTATGGTTTGATATCATTTTTCTGCACATAATGTTACATTATTTACATAATATATTTTCCATATATTATCTAAAGTGTATCATATAGTCATATCTATAAATTTATTTAGTCATTATACATAAATATATATAAAAATAATAAATTCCTACTAATACTCCTTACAATCAATCTCTTAATACATATTTCTTAACAATACAAGGCCCATATTGCTCCATTGGCACATTCTACCAGTCATTAAAGAAAGAAATACTAATTCTACCCAATCTCTTAGAGAATATAGGAGGAAATAATATTCTAAACTCATTTTTGAAGCCACCATTATCCTTGTTCTAAAACTAGATATGTGCTTCAGAAGAAAAGTAAATTATGAATCAATATTTCTCATAAACATCAACACAAATATTCTTAAAACATTTTTTAGCAAGCCAATCCAGCAGTAGGTAAAATGATAATACATTATAATGCAACAAAGTTTGTTCCAGGAATGCACAGGTATTGTAACATTCAAATATTGATATAACTTACTACTTGAAAAAAATAGAAAAAAAGAGAGAACCATTTTAATTAATGTACAAAAAGCATTTGAAAAAAATCAAGCCCCTGCTCATGATTAATTCATCAGCAAACTATGAATAGAAGGAAATTTCATCCTGATAAAGGGCAAAAAATCAAAATCAATAACAGCAATTAAAAACAACAGAGATATCATAAAACTTTGTGGTTGAAAAACATGAAAGTTTTCTTCCCTAGAATTGGCAGGGGGGAAATAAATTTATCTGCTTTTAGTAATTACATTCAGTGTTATAAAGGAAAGCTTAGCAAAAGTAATAAAGTAAAATGAATAAATTTATTAATAAAGGCATACAGATAATGAAGGAGAAAGTAAAATTGGCTTTATTTGTAGATGTCCTGATAGTATGCAGAAAATCTTGAGGAATTTACCAAAAAGTTACTAGAACTAACAAGTGAGTTTAGCAGTTTTGCAGACTATAATGTATAGGAAAATTGCTTGCAATCTAATTGGAAATGGGGGGGAAAGGCCATGTACAATAACACACAAAAACAGCCTATTTTAGTCACTATGTGTTATTCTAAATGGGGATGTACTTTTATTATAGCTTCTTCTATGAAATTAATCTTGACATTTTCCCAGTTTTATCTTTTGGGGAAAGAAATCTAAACTTGTTCTGTTAACCCAATGCCTTCTAAACATTGCCCTGCACATACTGTTTACTTTGTAAGCCTTAAATTCACCTTTAGTCAAAAGAAATAACCTTCTAGATTTCCATAAAATTCAATTAAATTAAATTTTTTGGCATTTATTAATTTGTATAGACATAGGAGGACATAAATCTAAACCTAGTGTTTGACTGACTCTGAATTCACGGATTCATGAAAAAATGGCAATTTGTTTTCATTTATTTAATTTTTTTGGGTGGTTCTCTGGCTGGGAATTGCACCCAGGCCACAGGGTTAACAGCGCTGAAGCCTAGCCACTACACCACCAGGAAACCCCAGAAATGGCAATTTAAATGCTTCTTTCATGATATAAAATTAATGTAAGTCTATTACTTCAAAGGAAGCTTATAAAAATCATTAATGTATAAAGCTACATGTATATGTTTGTTTACCCTTTATAGTAAATTGAGTTAAAGAATTTGAATTTTTTAAAATTTATTTTTATTGTTAGACTTATTGGAGTGACATCTGTTAACAAGGATTACATAGGTTTCAGGCATACAATTCTACAGTGCATTGTCAACTTGTTGTATAATAAGTTCGCCACCAAATGCGACTTCTCTTTCCATCACCATATATTTAGTTCCCCATCCGTCTTCTCCCACCCACTTACCCTTCTCCTCTCCCCTCTCCATTCATTCCCAAATAAACATTAAACTATTGATTGTGTACATGGATTATTTGTTTGCTTGTTCATTTCTTTTTTCTTTGTTGATTTCAGGTTTATATTCCGCATATGAGTGAAGTCATACAGTTTTTGTTTTTTTCTGTCTGGCTTATTTTGCTAAACATGATGATCTCCAGGTCCATCCATTTTGTTGCAAATGGCAATATTTCATCTTTTCTTATAGCTGAGTAATATTCCATTGTGTATATGTACCACAGCTTCTTTATCCAGTCATGTGTCACAGGGCACTTTGGTGGTTTCCATGTTTTGGCCACTGTGAACAGTGCTGCAATGAACATTGGGGTACATGGGTCTTTGTGGACAAAGTTTTTCAAGTTTTTTGGGTAGATCCCCAGAAAGTGGATTGCTGGGTCATATGGTAACTTCATTCCCAATTTTCTGAGGAACCTCCACGCCATCTTCCACAGTGGTTGTACCAATTTGCATTCCCACCGGCAGTGTGCAAGAGTTCTTTTTACTCCACATCTTCTCCAGCACTTGTTATTCTTTGTCTTGTTGATAACAGCCATTCTAACAGGTGTGAGGTAGTATCTCATTGTGGTTTCGATGAGCATTTCCCTAATAGCTAATGAGGATGAGCATTTTTTTATATGTCTGCTGGCCATTTGTATTTCTTCATGGGAGAAGTGTCTGTTTAGTTCTGCCCACTTTTTAATTGGATTCTTTGGTTTTTTGTTGTTAAGTCTCATTAGTTATTTATATATTTTAGATATTAGACCCTTATCTGATGCATTATTTGCAAATATTTTCTCCATTCAGTTGGCTGTGTCTTTGCTTTGTCGGTGGTTTCTTCTGCTGTGCAGAAGCTTTTTAGTTTGATATAGTCCCATTCATTTATTTTTCCTTTTACTTCCCTTGCCTTTGAGGTCAGGATCATGAAGTCTTCCTTGAGCCGGAGGTCTATAAGTTTAGTACCAATGTTTTCTTCTATACAGTTTATAGCTTTGGGACTTATGTGGAGGTCTTCAATACATTTTGATTTAATATTAGTATATGGTAAGAGTTCACAGCTCAGATTCATTCTTTTGTATGTGTTTTCCAGTTTTCCCAGCACCACCTACTAAAGAGGCTGTCTTTTTCCCATTGTGTTTTTTGCTCCTTTATCGAAAATTATTTGTCCATAAATTTGTGGATTTATTTCTGGGTTTTCAGTTCGTTTCCATTGGCCTATATTTCTGTTTCTCTGCCAATACCAAGCTGTTTTGACTACTAATACTTTGTAATGTAAATTGAAGTCAGGGAGTGTAATGCCACCAGGCTTATTCTTTTTATGTAGTATTGCTTTGGTAATTTGAGGTATTTTTTGGTTCCATATAAATCTGATAATTCTTTTATCTGTTTCATAAAAGTATGATTGTGGAATTTTGATGGGTATTACATTAAATCTGTAGATCGCTTTGAGCAAAATAGCCACTTTAACAATGTTAATTCTTCCTACCAATGATCAGGGGATATTTTTCCATTTCTTAATGTCTGTTTCGATTTCTTTCAAAAGTGTCTCATAGTTTTCCATTTATAAGTCTGTCACGTTTTTTGTTAAATTAATTCCCAGGTATTTCATTGTTTTTGTTGTGATAGCAAAAGGAATTGACTCCCTCATTTCTTTTTTTGAGAATTCATTGTTTGTATATAGGAATGCTGTTGATTATTTTACATTGATTTTGTATCAGGCGACTTTACTGTATTCATTTATTGTTTTTAATAGTTTCCTGGTGGAATCTTTGGAAGTTTTTATATAAAGGATTATGTCAGCTGCAAATACTGACAATGTGACCTCTTCTTTCCCAAATTGGATACCTTTTATTCCTTTCTCTTGTCTGATTGCTGTGGCTAGAACTTCCAGTACTATATTGAATAGCAGTGGTGACAGGGGGCATCCCTGTCTTCTTTCTGATTTTAGGGGAACGGGCTTCAGCTTTTCTCCATTCAGTATAATGTTAACCGAGAGTTTGTCATATATGGCCTTTATTATGTTGAAATACTTTCCTTCTATACCTATTTTATTTAGTGCTTTGATCATAAATGGATGTTGTATCTTCTTGAAACCCTTTTCTGCATCAATTGATATGATCACATGGACTTTATCTTTTATTTTGTTTATGTTGTGTATCACACTGATTAATTTTCATATGTTGAACCATCCTTGTGCTCCTGGGATGAATCCCACTAGATCATGATATATTATATTTTTGACACATTGCTGTATTCTATTTTCTAATATTTTATTTAGAATTTTTGCATCTGTGTTCATCAGAGATATTGGTCTATAGTTTTCTTTTTTTGTGTTGCCTTTACCAGGCTTTGGTAAGAGGGTAATTTTGGCCTCATAGAATGAGTTAGGAAGTATTGCTTCCTCTTCAATTTTTTGGAAGAGTCTGAGGAGGATAGGTGTTAATTCTTCATTGAATGTTTGGTAGAACTCATTGGTGAGACCATCTGGTCCAGGAATTTTGCCTTTAGGGAGATTATGGATAGTCATTTCAATTTCTTTGCTATTGACTGGTCTATTTAGATTATCCTGTTTTTCTTGGTTTAGTCTAAGTAGGCTGAACATTTCTAGAATCTTGTCCATTTCTTATAGATTGTTAAACTTTGTGGCATAAAGTCCTTCATAATATTTTCTTATAATCCTTTGTATTTCTGTGGTATCAGTGTTCATTTCTCCCCTGTCATTCCTAATTTTGGATATTTGTGTCCTTTCCTTTCATCCTTTGATTGGTCTACCAGGCATTTGTCAATTTTGTTGACTTTCTCAAATAACCGGCTCTTCGTAATATTAATTTTTTCTATTTTTCTTCTTTTCTCTAATTGGTTTAGCTCTGCTTTAATTTTTATTATTTCTTTCCTTCTGCTGACTTTGGGTTTTGTTGGATCTTCTTTCTCTAGTTCTTTAAGATGGGATACTAAGGTGTTTACTTGTGATATTTCTTGTTTCTTAAGATAGGCCTGTAGTGATATAAATCTCCTTCTTATTACCACTTTAGCTGTGTCCCAATATTTCTTATATGTTGTATTTTCATTGTCATTAGTTTTTATATATTTTTTTATCTCTCATCTTTTATTTGTTCTTTTACCGTTCATTTTTTAAATAAGATGTTGTTTAATCTCGATGTATATGTAGTTTTTTCTACTTCCCTTTCACAGTAGATCTTCAATTTCAAAGCTTTGTGGTCTGAGAATACACTTGGTATGATTTCGATCTTCTTGAATTTGCTGAGGCTACTTTTATGTCCCAGCATGTAGTTCTATTCTTGAGAATGTTCCATGTGCACTAGAAAAGAAGCTATAGTCTCTTTTTGCTGAATGAAGTATCCTGTAAATGTCAATTATGTCCAATTGCTGTAATGTGTCATTTAGAGCCGATATTTCTTTATTTATTTTCTGTTTGGATGATCTGTCCATGGCTGTTTGCGGGGTGTTTAACTCTCCCACAATAATTGTGTTTTTGTCAGTTTCTCCTTTTAGATTGGGTAGTAGTTGCTTTCTATATTTTGGTGCTTTCTGGTTGGGAAAATATATATTAATTAGTGTCAAATCTTCTTGTTGTTGCATTGTGTCTTTTATCATTATGTAATGCCCATCTTTGTCTCTTATTATCTTTTTTACCCTAAAGTTTGTTTTATCACATATCAATATGGCAACTCCTGCTTTTCTCTTGTTACCATTTTCCTGGAGTATTGTTTCCCATCCTTTCACTCTGAGTCTGTGTTTGTCTTTATGACTGAGGTGTGTCTCTTGGAGACAGCATATAGATAGGTTTTGCTTTTTAATCCAGTTTGCTACTCTGTGTCTTTTTATTGGTGAGTTCAGTCCATTAACATTTAGAGTGATGACAGATATGTGAGGATTTCCTGTGGCCATTACTTATTTGTTTGTTTTTGTTTGTTTGTTTTATTTTTTTTTCTTTTTTGTTGCCCCAATTTTATGCCATTTTTCCTGATGTTTTGTTTCAGGTCAAAGAGACTCCTTCAGTATTTCTTGAAGTGCCGGTCTTGTGCTGGCAAATTCTCTCACCTTCTGTGTGTCTGAGAAAGTCTCAATTCCTCCATATCCGAAAGATAAATTTTCTGGATAATTTATTTTTGGCTGGAAGTTTCTCTTTTTTAAAGTTCTGTATATTGGATTCCACTCCTTCCTGGCTTAGAGAGTTTTTGTTTTGCATTTCCCTGATAGCTAATGATGATGAGCATTTTTTCATACGTCTGTTGGCCATTTGTATTTCCTCATGGGAGAAGTGTCTGTTTAGATCTTCTGCCCACTTTTTAATTGGGTTGTTTGTTTTTTTGTTTTAAGTCTTATTATTTCTTTATATATTTTAGATATTAGACCCTTATCTGATGCGTTATTGGCAAATATTTTCTCCCATTCAGTTGGCTGTCTCTTTCTCTTGTTGATGGTTCCTTTTGCTGTACAGAAGCTTTTTAGTTTGATATAGTCCCATTCATTTATTTTTGCTTTTACTTCCCTTGCCTTTGAGGACAGGTTCATGAAGTCTTCCTTGAGTCCTAGGTCTATAAGTTTAGTACCTATGTCTTCTTCTATACAGTTTATTGTCGCAGGTCTTTTCAAAATCAAAACCACAATGAGACACCACCTCACACCTGTGAGAATGGCTATTATCAACAAGACAAGGAATAACAAGTGCCGGAGAGGATGTGGAGAAAAAGGAACTCTGGTACACTGCTGGTGGGAGTGCAAACTGGTATAACCACTGTGGAAGGCGGTGTGGAGGTTCCTCAGAAAATTGGGAATGGAGCTAACGTGACCCAGCAATCCCCCTTCTGGGGATCTACCCAAAGAACTTGAAAACCTTTGTCCACAAAGACTTATGTACCCCAATGTTCATTGCAGCGCTGTTCACAGTGGCCAAAACATGGAAACAACCAAAGGTCCCTGCGACAGATGACTGGATAAAGAAGCTGTGGTACATATACACAATGGAATATTACTCAGCTGTAAGA